>CAUOFW020001797.1:0-69999 GCA_963454935.2 Ilex paraguariensis
GTGCGTGCTAGATCTTGCACAATATAAAAACGAGAACAGATCTCTCCTTTGGTAAACTCGAGTGAGTCAGTTGAGTGGTCAACCACGCTGCTTGGAACAGCCTGTGAGATCCGGTGGTAACCTGGAACGGTAATGGGAGACCTCGCGGATCAAATGAACGATCCAGTAAGGCTGAAGAAAGGTTCCTGGAACAAAGAAGAACAAGTTAGAAGGGCGCCGGAGTGTTTTCCGGCGTATCCCCTCCGACGATCAAGTCAGTTTTTGAGAGAGAGGAAGAAGAAAACACTGAGTATAATTTGTAGCAAAAGTTTCACCTCTCTTCCTTGCCTTTAGTGAGGAGTATTTATACCTCAAATACTCATGATTGCTGTCAGTGTGGTCAGTAGGTGATCATTAGATACAGGCAACGTGCGCACTGATTCCTATGAGGAATGTCTTCTCTTTTAACTGCTCGGGACCCCGAGCAATCAAGACTGTGTCATCGGCCTGCCGACGGTTCAATGAGCTCCTCTCGGGGAGGATGCAATAAATGCCCAGCCTTAGAGACATTTATTGTCTTTCACTTCCGAGCCTTACCGCATTGAATGCAGTCTCATCAAGGGAATGGTGTAATTAAATGCTTGTTTTCCCAAGTCGCGTGTCAGCAAGGTCATGCGGTCTTTCTGTCTCTGATGTGACACAATATGTCACGCGTCCATTCCCCATTGGCTGTGGCCCCTGCCTTCCTGTGCCTTCTGACACCAATTGTGTAAGACGAGGTCATGATAGCTAACCTAGCCTAGCCTAGGCTAGTGACCAGTGCATCAATAGCCTCTGCTGGAGCAGAGAACGACATCCTGGACGAGGGGGGTACATCTCGGTACCGAGGAAGAGGTACATCTCAGAGCCGAGGAATAGGTACATCTCGGAGCCGAGGAATAGGTACATCTTGAAGTCGAGAGGGGGAGGCCTAGCGACCGATGTACCATATCAGACCGAGGGTACGTGTCGGTACATAAAAACGTACTGGATGCCACTCGATCCCCATGATCAGTACCTCGGGGGAGAGGGGACTTGTGACCCGATGGGTACGTGATCTCGGTAACAAGGATTAATGACACCGAGGACACGTGTCTTCATCTCGGAGTATTTCAGAAATGTCCCATCAACTGCCCCCCAGCCTTCGATCTTCTGACACCGAGGACACGCGTCGTAAGGAGACGAAGGGTTTTACAACAACCCCAACTGCTTCATCATTGCTTCTAGCCGCTTTCCCTGCTTAGGACGTCGTGCGCATTAAATGCGCCTTTTCGTGCTTCGCGCCCAATGATGGGATAGGTGCTATTTATAAATGGGTTTCCTCTCTTCATTTCTCATTTCATCGTTCTGAATTTTTCTTCACAGAGCCCTCGCCGGAGACTTCGTCGGAGATCCCTTTCCTTCCGTTGTCAACTGTCCAACCATTTCACTGGAGTTTTAAGGCCAGCAGACCCATCCTTGCTTCTAAAACATTCTGGAAGGAGTCGCTTCAAATTTCCCAGAAAAAACTTCTTTTTACATTCTGGTGAGTCCCAGTATCTTTCCTTTCTTCGTCCTTCTGTCCCTTTTGGTTTTCCGATAACTGGAGGTGCCTCTGGTTGCCACTTAGCGACCAATCCTCGGGAAGCTTCCTTGGGGACCTTTAAGGGAAAAAACATCCTCCACTTTTTCTCACTTTCTTCGAGATGCCTTGTCGTCACCCTGCCCCCGAGAATCTTCAGGCTAGTTCTTCAGGGTCAGGGAAATATAAAGTAAAGGGTGGTGAGCAAATTAATAGGTTTAAGGTCAAGTACAACATCCCACAGTATGTAGACATAGAGGATTATAACCCGGCTGTGCACCCTTGTGCCCTCGGTACCGAGGGTACAATGCCCTTTTATACCAAAGCCATTATAGAAGGCGGAATTAGATTCCCTTTGCCCCCTCTACTTCTCCAGTTCCTTTCCCATTTTCACCTTTTCCCGGGTAGTGTTGCCTTAATGTCTTCAGGATAATTATGGGGGTCCTAGAGCTTAATAGGCGTCTCGGGGTGAATGTTGGACTGAATGATATCCTTTTTTGCTATTCCCTCTTGAGAGTCATGCTTCAACAACACTTCTACCTCAAAGCCAGAGACCCATCTATGTACCTCGTAACTCACCTTCCCGACTCGGACAAGGGGTACAAGGATGACATACTTATCTTCAAGGGATCTTGGCAGAGAGGTGTCGGTCCCGAGTATAACGACTTGTTATGCCCTTTGGAATGGAGAACGACAAATACGTCGGTTCCTTCGGGTCTATTATTTTATTCTTGAGATTTTCTATGTTCATGACTCATTTTTTGTTTGTGCAGACGTCCCTGCTCGGGAAACAGCTCCTCCCCCTCGGTCGTTGGTGAACTTTGCCGACCTAGTCACAATTTGGAGATTTACTGGTGACGACGGGTTCGGCCAGGCTGTCCACATCTTCCTGAATTACACTCCCGAATATAAGAAGTTTACACAACTTTCCCAGCCTTTCGAGCCTTCACGGTGGTCTGAACTCTTTGATTAGGCGGTGGGACAAGAGGGCGAGGAGAATTTGGAGGAAGGCCCTGACTGGGCTTCGGAGGCAGAAGTAGAGGTGAAGTTGAAGCGCTCGGGGTCAGAGAGGACTTGGTTCCTTCGCCCGCCGAGGTGGGGACTTCGGGGAGAGATTCGTGGCCAGACTTCCAAATTTTACAATCTCTAGACGCCGAAGACGCCCTTGAGATAGCCATGTCCAACACGCCTCGCATTGATCTGGAGTTCCTGAGGCAGAGGCAAGCCCTTGCTCCCGGGAGAGGATGAGGATCGGCCGGTGGGGCCCCATCTGCAGGGACCAGCACCACCCCATCCTCAAGAGTCGTCAGTCGGGGGCAAGTGCGTGACCGGGATCCTCAGGTAGAGGAGGAGAGAAGGGTCAAACATAGGCACGATGGCCTTGGCAGGGGATCCAGGGCACCCTCCGCTCAGCAGCAAAGTGGGAGAGGCCGTGGGTTACCTCCTGCTCCTCAGCAACAACAGCAACAACAGCAACAACAGCGGCAACAGCAGACTCCTCCTCCCCTTCCGCCGACAGTGGAAGCCGCGGAGTGGAATCCTCGAGCCACTGATCACATGAACCGAGTGATCAGGGTCGACGACTCCATTTTGCAGGACCCCCATGTCGCCAATGCAGTGAGTGAGACGCTGCATTTCGAGGCCGACATGGTGGCTCACAGGGGGCGATCAACGAACGTGTTGTTTCGCTCTATCATCCAGAATTCCCTGGTGGTAAGTTCCATCTTTGCTTCAGTCTTTTTTTTTTTTTAGCCGCTTTTCTTTTTAGTGACGTGCCTTTTTCCTTTGCAGGCCACCCAACAGATCTCCATAATAGCGGCGCGGTATCATGGGGCTAGGATGGACCTCCAGCGGGTCCGAGAGCAGAAGGAAGAAGCGGAGGGGGCCCTCGCCAGTGCTAAGGAGGACGTAGCTGCCAGGGATTCCACCCTCGCGGGCAGGCTGCTCAAATCGAGCAACTCCTCAAGGATGCCGAGTTGGCTAAGGTCGGCGCTGAAAAGCTAAGTGCTGCCCTTGCCGACGCTGAGGGGAGGATCACAGAGCAGACGCAGCGGCTCTCTGCGGCGGAGGAGAGGGCTGTTGGTTCAGAGGAAAGCTGTCTGGCTCTGACCCAGGAGCTGGACAGGATCAGGGCCGAGGCACAGAACAGGAAGTCCGAGGAGCAACTCCGAGAAGAGTTCGCCGATGACGTGCTCCCCGCTCTTGAAGAAAATAGCAAGGAGTTCTTCAAGAAGGGGTGGGACGAGGCGCTCCAGTCTGCTGGGATCCCGTCAGACTCCCCGCTCTTCCAGATGCACAAATACGTGCCCTCGGCTGAGATGGAACAGGCCGAAGCCGAGATTGCTGCCGAGGGCGAGATTCCAACGCCGGTGCAAGTTTCGGCGGATCTGCCTGAGGCGGTAATAGTGGATTTGTCTGATGAGGCCCTGCCGGACCAGGCCCCTGACCATAATATTCCTCAGGGTCTCTCTGTTGCCGAAGTACCTCCCACTCTGCCTGCTCCCGAAGCTGCTCAACCTTTCTACGCCGATTCGCCCTCGGCGGATGTTTTGGAGATGCCCGGGGCAAGATGAAAACTTTTTTTCTTTTCGATTGTACTTTTCTTTTTTTTTTGTAGCTCTTGGGGACGCAAAACCCCTCTTTTTGAAATAAAGCTTTTGAGTACTTAATACTTTCTTGCGTACACTTTTTTGCATAGGATTCCTTGAACTGTCTTCAGGGCCTTGCCCTTTCAAGAGGCTTGCTCTCGTGGTTGTTTCGGGGGCAAGAGTCCTCGAACTCTGTCCCCAGGGCCTTACCCTTCCAGGAGGCTTGCTCCTGTGTTTGCTTCGGGGGCAGGAGTCCTGAACTCTGTCCCCAGGGCCTTGCCCTTCCAGGAGGCTTGCTCCTGTGTTTGCTTCGGGGGCAGGAGTCCTTGAACTCTGTCCCCAGGGCCTTGCCCTTCCAGGAGGCTTGCTCCTGTGTTTGCTTCGGGGCAGGAGTCCTTGAACTCTGTCCCCAGGGCCTTGCCCTTCCAGGAGGCTTGCTCCTGTGTTTGTTTCGGGGGCAGGAGTCCTTGAACTCTGTCCCCAGGGCCTTGCCCTTCCAGGAGGCTTGCTCCTGTGTTTGTTTCGGAGGCAGGCACTGAGGGAGATAATACTCAAAAATAATATTTCTTTAGATTCATCACATTCCACGGTCGCATTACAAGTTTTTCATCCATATCTTCTAATCTATATGACCCGGCGCCTCCGATAGATATCACTTTGTAAGGCCCTTCCCAGTTAGGTCCCATTTTCCTTCTGTTGGGTCACGGGTATTGGCCGTTACCCTTCTGAGGACCAGATCGCCGATTCGGAATTCTCGCGCCTTGACCCTTTTGTTGTACAGTTGGGAAATCTTTTCCTGATACTTTGTTATTCTCAAGGCGGCTGTCTCCCTTCTTTCTTCCACTAGATCCAAATCCAGTCCAAGTTGACGGTCATTTCCCCTGCGTCGAAAGCTTGGGTCCTTATGGTCGGGAGTCCTACCTCGAGAGGTATGATTGCTTCCATTCCGTAAGCCAGGGAGTATGGGGTTTCTCCTGTCGAGGACCGAGGGGTGGTCCTGTACACCCACAAAATGTTTAATAGCTCATCTGCCCATTTTTCCTTGGCTTTCTCCAACCTCTTCTTGATTCCATTGATAATTATTTTGTTGGAGGCCTCTGCCTGCCCGTTGGCTTGGGGGTAGGCAGGGGTGGAGTAGAAATTACGGATTCTGAGTTGCTCGCAGAAAGACTTGAAACGCCCGCCGGTGAATTGAGTCCCGTTATCCGACACCAGTGCCCGGGGAATCCCGAATCTGATGACTATGTTCTCCCAGACGAACTTTTTAGCATCTATGTCACGGATGTGAGTCAACGGCTCCGCCTCAACCCACTTGGTGAAATAATCTGTGGCCACAATGAGGAACTTCCTGTTTCCAGGAGCCTTAGGCAGGGGTCCAACTAAATCGAGTCCCCACTGGGCGAATGGCCAAGGGCTGGTCAGGGGGTGCAAGTCCCCCGCGGGTTGCCTGATTGCAGGGGAGAACTTCTGACATTGGTCGCATTTCTGGACGTATGCGCGCGCATCCCTTTGCATTCGCGGCCACCAATATCCCTGAGACATGATGCGGTGTGCCATCGATCGCCCCCCAGAGTGCCCCCCGCATATTCCTTCGTGTACCTCATAGAGAAGGTCTTCCACCTGGTCCTCTTGGACGCATAATAAGTACGGTCCTGAGAAAGACCTCCGATACAGCTTCTGATCCGGAGAGACCCAAAATCTCGGGGCTTTGAGTTTTATCTTCCTTGCTTCCCTTGGACACTCCGGGAGGTCTCCTGTTGTTAGGAACCTGAGAAAGGGATCAATCCAGCTGGGCGGCTTGTGTGCATCCTGGACGGCCATTGCCTCGGGAGCATGGTCTATGCAGGATGCGGGAAGATATTCTATGGTGATCCTGCGCGACTGAGAGGACTCCACTGCCGAGGCTAGACAAGCCAGGGCGTCGGCATGCGTGTTCTTGTCTCGGGACACTTGTTTGATCTCAATCCTTCCGAATCTTCGGATTACAGTTGTCGCCTGGTGATGGTAAGCCTTCATTCTAGGGTCCCTTGTCTCAAACTCTCCGTTAACTTGGTTGACTACCAGCATGGAATCGCAATGCACGATCAAGTCCGTAACTCCAGTTGCCTCAGCTAACCGAAGTCCTGAGATGAGGGCCTCGTATTCAGCTTCATTATTCGACGCTTTGAATCCCAGCCGAACGGCCTGCTCTGCGACCATCCCATCCGGAGAAATCAGCAAGATACCGATCCCGGACCCCTTACTATTTGACGAACCGTCCACACACAAAAGCCATGGCGATCCTTCACAATTCGTTGGAGACGCTATGTCGGGAGGAGGCGGTCTTTCTAGGACGGGATGTTCCCCCGAAAACTCAGCTATGAAGTCCGCCAATACCTGACCCTTTACCGCGGTTCGAGGTTTGAAATGAATGTCGTGCTCCCCCAGCTCCACTGCCCACTTGGAAATCCTTCCGGAGAGTTCCGCTTTCCTCAAAATGGCCTTTAAGGGCTGATCGGTAAGGACGGTAATTGGGTGCGCCTGGAAATAATGCCTCAGTTTTCTTGCAGTGGTGACCAGGGATAGAGCCAATTTCTCTAGGGGCAGGTATCTTGTCTCTGCGTCCAGGAGCGCCTTGCTTATGTAATAAATCGGCTTCTGGCGGTGCTCATGCTCACGAATAAGTACCCCGCTTACCGCAAATTCAGACACGGCCAAGTACAAGAAGAGCATTTCCCCCTGGATAGGGACGGATAAGGTCGGGAGAGTCCTTAGGTATTCCTTGATTCCAGCCAGGGCGTCTTCGCACCCCTGGCTCCACATATCCTTCCCAGCACTCTTGATTGCTCCGAAAAAGGGTTTGCATTTGTCTGAGGAGCGTGAGACGAAACGGTTAAGTGCTGCTAGCATCCCCGTGAGCTTTTGGACTTCTCGGACAGTTCGGGGCTCCGGATGTCCAGGATCGCTTGAATCTGATCCGGGTTAGCTTCGATTCCTCGTTGGCTGACCAGATATCCGAGAAATTTACCCGATTCCACTCCGAAAATGCACTTTGCCGCGTTCAGCTTCAGCCCGTACTCCCTGAGGGTGGAGAAGGTATCTGCCAAATCTGCCAGATGATCACAACTTCGTTTGCTCTTCACCAGCATATCGTCAATGTAGACCTCCATGGTGTTGCCGATCTGCTTTTTGAACATCCGATTCATCAGTCTTTGGTATGTCGCCCCGGCGTTCTTTAGTCCAAACGGCATCACTTTGTAACAGTAAACTCCCTTCGGAGTGATAAACGCCATTTTTTCCTGATCTGGGGGATGGAGAGGGATCTGGTGATATCCTGCTCGGGCATCCAGGAAGTCCATGCGTTCATATCCGGCAGTGGCGTCCACTAGCTGGTCCACCTTTGGTAGGGGGTAGTCATCCTTGGGACATGCCTTGTTTAGATCTGTGAAGTCTACGCAGACACGCCATTTTCCCCCTTCTTCTTCGCGCAAACTGTGTTAGACAGCCATTCTGGGAACTGTATCTCTCGAATGGCGTTGGCCTTCAGGAGTTTGTCGATTTCTTCGTTGACCGCGCAGGCGTGATGCGGGGCCATGCGTCGTGGCTTCTGTTTGACTGGCTTGTGCGCCGGGTCAACATGCAGCTTGTGCGTGATTATCTCGGGGTCTACCCCCGTCATTTCCATTGCGTTCCAAGCGAACACGTCTGCATTTCCCCTTAGGAACTCAATCATCTCCTCCTGTTCGGCTGCGGGCATCGCGGTTCCAACTAAGAAATATCTTTCTTCTTCTCCCTCCACCAAGGGCACCTTCCGGAGGTCCTCCACCGACCGCTCAGTTGGGTCTATCCGGGGGTCATCCATTCCTGGACGCCCGGACTGTGATTGCTATTTCTCCATGATCTCTTCCGGGGCTCGCCCCTTTTCTTGGGTGAACGCCCCGGCTCTAACAGCTGAATAAAAATAATTTTTTGCGGACGCTTGGTCCCCCCGGATCTCCATGATACCTTCTGGCGTGACAAATTTTAGTTTCTGGTGGTAAGTGGAGTGCACCGCTCCCAACGCATGCAGCCATGTTCGTCCCATGATCACGTTGTAGGGAGAGTCCGTATCAATTACGACAAACTCGGTGTTGATGATGAAGGGACCCGTGACAACTGGCAATGTGATTTTGCCTACGGGCAGGGCGAACGAGCCGTTGAATCCGATGAGGGGTGTCCTGACCTTGGTGAGGTCCTTGAGGCCAAGACCCATCCGTTTTAAAGTCTCGGAGTACATCACTTCCGAGGAACTTCCAGAGTCTATCAATACCCTTTTTACGTCGAATTTACCTATCTTCAGGGTTATGACAAGGGCGTCGTTATGAGGAGTCACTACGCCTGTCAAGTCCGCGTCGGAGAACGTGATGCTGGGCTCACTGGCCCTTTTACTGGGTGGCCCCCCATCATCCTCGGCTACTTTCCTTGTAAAAGCTACCCTCTTGAGGTCGGACTCGAGTTCCTTGGACGTGGGGCGATCCAGGGGACATACATGGATGACATCTATGACGTTGTCCGGCTCCTCGGTCGGGGCAAGGGTGTGTCTCTCTTCTGGCCTGGGCTCTATGTATTCTTTCAAGTATCCGTCTCGGACCAATCTTTCCAAGAACGATTTGTATACCCTGCAGCTTTCGGTGCGATGTCCGAAATCCCGGTGATAGGAACACCTAACCTTTTGATCACGGGTGGAGGGATCGCTCTGCATCCTGGGCGGCCACTTGAAGAACGGCTCATGCTTGATTTTATGGAGCAACTTGAAGATGGGTTCCTTGAACATAGTGTGAACTCCTTTGGACGACCCCCTGGAGGGGGTAGCAATCCCTTTCGGGGAGTATCCTCCCGCTCCCTCTCTTTTCTCTTAGATTGGAGGGTTCGGCCTTTGCTGCTTCCCATCTCGTCCTCGATCCTTGAGTATTTGTTTATCCGGGCCATCAGCTCGCCCATATCCGAGGGAGTCTTCTTAGTCAGGGATCGGTACAGGTCCGTGTCCCTCGCCAAGCCGAGCCTGAAAGACGCCGCTGCCATGACTTCCGAGCAGCCTTCTACCTCATTAACCTCTTCCCAGTATCGGATGGCATACTGGCGAAGGGTCTCGGATTCCCTACGTCTGAGCGTTAGCAATGATCCAACGTCTTTGGGCCGCTTACTCCCCGTAATGAATCGAGCCAGGAACTGCCTCGTCAATTCCTTCCACGATCCAATACTGTTGGGGGAAGCGCCTCGAACCACTTCATCGCAGAGTCCCCCAAGCTCATAGGAAACACTCGGCAGAGGAACCGTTGGTCCGAATGATAGAGGGACATCATCTGCTTGTATTGCCTGAGATGGGCTTCGGGATCGGACCGCCCGTCATAAGTTTTGAACCTCGGCACGACAAACTTTCTTGAAACCTCCATCTCTCCGATCTCCCTGGTAAAGGGTGTTTGTATGACCTCGTCTTCGACCTCATCCTGGACAGCCTTACTCTTTCTCCTGGATTCCAACCGGGCTCTGAGATCAATTTTCTCCCTGACGGGATGTCTTCTGAAGTCTTTGAGTTCATCAATAGGCCCCCCATTTCCTGGGCGCCGTGTGGATAGGGTAGAATCCTCCTCGGACTCATCTCCCTTCCTCCGTCTAGACAATCCTCGCCGGAGGTCGTCCAGGGCTAATGGCCTTGCCTTCCTTGAATGGTCGTTAGGAGGGTGCTCGTTGGCTCTCGGTCGCTTTGGGGCCCTGGAGCTTTCTGCCTTGTTGTTTAAATGATTCCTTAGATCCTTCGTTTTCGCCTCCCGGGCGGGGAACCCACGAGAAAGGAATGAGTCCCTCGACCCTTCGCCGGAGGCGGCAAATTCGTTGAGCCGGCTTAGGACGTTTATATTGTCCTTTTTCAGCTGTCGTAATCTATCGCCAAACTTTTCTTCGATCACCTCCGCCAGCTGACGAGCCAAGGGGGCTGATCCTCCTGACCTGATTCCCATACTGGTTTGAGGGGTAACCCCTCTTGACTGAGTAGAGGCATTTTTATTCCCATCAGTGTGATCCCTCCCTCCATGGTGACAGGGAGCTTGTAATTCGAGACTTCTTTGGTGGGGACCTTTCCCTTTTTGTCGAGTGTTCACCATGGTCACTGTTCTTTATAGAGAAAAAAACTAGGAAAACTAGTCGTTTCCCACAGACGGCGCCAGATTGTGCGTGCTAGATCTTGCACAATATAAAAACGAGAACAGATCTCTCCCTTGGTGAACTCGAGTGAGTCAGTTGAGTGGTCAACCACGCTGCTTGGAACAGCCTGTGAGATCCGGTGGTAACCTGGAACGGTAATGGGAGACCCTCGCGGATCAAAGGAACGATCCAGTAAGGCTGAAGAAAGGTTCCTGGAACAAAGAAGAACAAGTTAGAAGGGCGCCGGAGTGTTTTTCGGCGTATCCCCTCCGACGATCAAGTCAGTTTTTGAGAGAGAGGAAGAAGAAAACACTGAGTATAATTTGTAGCAAAAGTTTCACCTCTTTTCCTTGCCTTTAGTGAGGAGTATTTATACCTCAAATACTCATGATTGCTGTCAGTGTGGTCAGTAGGTGATCATTAGATACAGGCAACGTGCGCACTGATTCCTATGAGGAATGTCTTCTCTTTTAACTGCTCGGGACCCCGAGCAATCAAGACTGTGTCATCGGCCTGCCGACGGTTCAATGAGCTCCTCTCGGGGAGGATGCAATAAATGCCCAGCCTTAGAGACATTTATTGCCTTTCACTTCCGAGCCTTACCGCATTGAATGCAGTCTCATCAAGGGAATGGTGTAATTAAATGCTTGTTTTCCCAAGTCGCGTGTCAGCAAGGTCATGCGGTCTTTCTGTCTCTGATGTGACACAATATGCCACGCGTCCATTCCCCATTGGCTGTGGCCCCTGCCTTCCTGTGCCTTCTGACACCAATTGTGTAAGACGAGGTCATGATAGCTAACCTAGCCTAGCCTAGGCTAGTGACCAGTGCATCAATAGCCTCTGCTGGAGCAGAGAACGACATCCTGGACGAGGGGGGTACATCTCGGTACCGAGGAAGAGGTACATCTCAGAGCCGAGAAAGAGGTACATCTCAGAGCCGAGGAATAGGTACATCTCGGAGCCGAGGAATAGGTACATCTCGGAGCCGAGGAATAGGTACATATCGAAGCCGAGAGGGGGAGGCCTAGCGACCGATGTACCATATTAGACCGAGGGTACGTGTCGGTACATAAAAACGTACTGGATGCCACTCGATCCCCATGATCAGTACTTCAGGGAGAGGGGACTTGTGACCCGATGGGTACGTGATCTCGGTAACAAGGATTAATGACATCGAGAACACGTGTTTTCATCTCGGAGTATTTCGAAAATGTCCCATCAACAGTTTAAAAAATTAAATTTACAAAACTTTTATATTTTGGGAGGGAAGACTTCACAATCATTTTTTCTCATGGAATTCGATTGCTATATGTAATAGTACCGATGACAATCCCCGTGTGATGTACTGAATTTATAATTTTTCCAGTTTTTCTAAAATTTTCTAACACATTTATTAGGATATGATTAGAATTATAGTAGATTAGGAGATACAAATAATTTTCTATCCCTTTTTTTACTCAAATTTAAATTTATGTCTAAATTTGAGTAAGAGTTAAAAATGCTCTAATAATGTGTAAATAAGTAAGAAAACAAATCTTATACAAATTAATAACTATCTGTTTCAGTTAGTTAATAATTATTCTAGAATTCACTTCGGCCATTTGTAAGTTTATTATTGGTAGTTGACACCAATTAATATTTTCTCAACTTTAACAAGTAAATATTGAATATAACGATCGATGACATGGTATCACCAACTAATAATAAAATTTTAAATAAAAAAAATGAACCTTATTTAAGCTTACATGACAGAAAAATGAAGAGTTATTTATTTATATGACACATTAGTTATTAATTTTTATAGAATTCATATATTTATTTAATTTAATATTATTGATTAGTGACATCGTATCATCTTGAGGCGTGTATCACCGGTATAATGAATATTTTCTCCCCTTTAACGCATGACGGACTGTAAAATGCAACGCAAAGTGGCGGGAACACATTTGAGTGCATTGCATAGGAATTCAAAATTCACAGCACACAATAACTGAGCCTTGACGATCCTAAAGCCCAAGTAAGTTTTTGTCATCTAAATACTCATTTCTTGTTTAACAATGAAAAACGCAAAGAATGAACTCTCTAGATTCACACAGATATTAGTTTTCAAGTATCATTGTTGAAGAATTGAGCTAGGGTTTTGTTGATTTTGGCGTTTTGTTTGATTGTTCAAGCAGCTCTGACAAGTGGGTTGGGTGTTTTTGTTTTCAATTCATGGGTAATTGATTTGCAATCATTTAATGGCCAAGTTTGATTCATTCAGAAGGAAGATATGAGAAAATTGATAGATACAATTAGAATCCTGACCGACTCGGGAGAACCCTTCATCCCCTTTTCTCTGTCTTTTAATTTAAAGACGTTCTTCTCTTGACCAGAGCTTCCTAGATTTGTTTGACGTCAATGGGAACAATGATGAGCATTATTTTCATGTAATATTTTCTACTAATCTTTGTTTATGTAAACTACTCCGTATCTGTGCAACGGGTTTCCAAAACTTCTTTTTATTGACATAAATCTCAAAATTCGTACTCACTTTGTGCGTTCTCGCAAATTAGGTGTTGAGATAAGGCCATCGATGATGATTTTGGAGAATTCGTACTTGCACACAATAAACAAGTTCCTGCTGATAGAAGCAGAAGCATATTCATATTGATTTGCTTGATGGCCAAAAGAAGAGTTACGAAAGTTGTTAAACAACATGTTTCATCTCCTATTAGCAACATAAACGCTGTTGATCCAAAGGAGCCACAAGTAGAAAAGATAGAAGATGAACTGAGAGACCAGGAAGGTATGCATCTCATTAAAAGTTTTGTTGCTTGTACTGCATTAGCAAACAACTGCTAATTTAAAACCCCATGACAATTCAGAATTTTTTGTGGAATTACTAACTGGGCTGGATTCTCCGTATTCACCTTTTCGATGAGAACTAATATATGGTATGAGCTCAAAGCAACCATGAGAGCATGCTTCTCCAAAGGCTATCTTGCACCACCAACCTAGATTATTTCTTGTTTAGGGGAGACAAAGTCGTCCCTTCTACTGAACCATCAATTCCGATGTCTTCGTCAAGACGTTCCAAAGCTCCAGTCTTCGATGGGGCACCATTATACTGATGGGGACCCTAGATCAAGAAGGACTGGAATTGAGTAAATTAACATAGATAAACAGGGCCAACTTTTCTAGTTATGTCTCTAAACTTACTACGCCTAAATAGCTAAAGAGTTTAAGGTGGATAATATATATTTTAGTTGGATCGAGAGAAAGGGAAGGAGCTTTGGAGCCAATGAGTGGCAACTGGTTCAATGGTGCAATCAAAAACAACCTTTTATGTGCTTTCAGAGTCACGCCTCCCTTCTCATTTCCTTTCAATCAAGGTCTAATCTCGCATATCTAATGAAAATGAATACCTTAGAACCAAACCAACTATAACCCTTGAGACTCAACAAGAAAACCTCATTTGCTCAACCTCTATTATGATATCTTTGGAAGCAATAAGAATGGCATACTAGTTTTGCTTATGCTACAAGTAAGGCATATTTTATGTTTTATGAGTCCCACAACTCATCCTTATTTTATAAATGTGATGTGCAAAGCAATGCATTTAAATTCTAAGTATAAAACCAAGGATCAAAATTTTGTTTCATAATGATCGAAACGGTCAAAATATTTCTATTTTCAATGATATTGAAATGAATCGCTGATGGAACTGAAATTCCAATGCTTTGTGGTGTTTTGAGATGTTTCCACTAATGTTTTGAGGTGTTTCAAGAAAGTTAGGTAAATTTTGACTAATGTTTAGAAATGTTCAAAAAATAAATTCTTAAAATTTTTTTTCGTTTTCGTTATGTTTTAGAAAATATTTTTGAAATATTTTCATTTTATAGGTGACCGAAATGATACACCGAAATGAAATTTTGATCCTTAATAATATAACACATCTTTAATTAAATGGAAGGGCCATTTCTTAGTGTAGTCATAGAATCGTCTAACTAATAACTATGAGGTTGTGGCTTCAAATCTGACAGTGTATACTTTGCAAACAATGCTGAAGGTTAGGTCTTTATCCAATCCACATTTCCCAGCATTCTTGATGTTAGTAGTATGATGTAAGACCAATCATATAGATAATGTTTTGGGGTTGTACTAGTAACATTCATTGTTTAATTAAATAAAAGGGTAAGTTTATTTATCATGTTTTTATTTTATTTCATTTTAATATACATGATATATTATAGTTCATAGAGTATAAGTTAAGAAGATGGTTTCTCAAGGAGTTGAGAAGATGAGACCTATATTTCCTAGTACTTAATTCTTAAATATTTCTAATCATAGAAATACTAAGTGGGAACTATGTAATCTGGATAGACTGGCATATGCTTTGTTTACTCATATTTGATATGAGGTGACTCTTCCAAGTCACTAGTGTAGAACACTGAAACAGGTGTGTGGATGCTTATTAGAGAATAAGTACACTGAACGTGACCATTGATTAATGTAAGATTTTTCATATGGTGTTTTACATACCTGACAATGTTAAATTCTAAATTTACAGTTATGCAATTGATCCTTAGACTTGAGACACCATAGTTGTATTGTGCATGAACTTCTATGCTTTAACTATACATCATATTCATATACTAATCATGTAACTTAGATATGTATTGTTGGACATAGTTAGACATGCATGGAGATTTATGAAATGTACAACATGAAGTCTATTACCCTTAGTAAATAAAGGAAGAATGTCCTATGTAATCTTCTAGGATATGACTCAAGGAGTCATTGGCTAAGATATAATAACAATTAGAATTGAGTTTCTAATTAATCATTCGGAGTTATAGTCTAAAGATTGAACACATAAGATTGAGTTAGGGGGTTTGACAATAATTCCATGCTCTATTGATTCAATTGGAACATTGTGTGATAGAAGGATTGAATTACATAGTAACTGAAGAATGAATGAGTTATTTACCTACTTTGTGCTATCCGGAGTTTGATCATGATATGCTGCTAGGTGTCACTCATGATTAGTAAAAGTCTGAAGAATGAAATTAATATAAATATATTAATTGTTCTTCATAAATAGAGAATTAGAAATAGTTCTAATTCAAGCTAAATTAGAAAGAGTTATAATTTGAGATGCTACTTTCGGTTAGTATCAAATGCCGTCAATTGAATATGCTTGAACCTATAGGGTCACACACAATAGAGTTGATTGGAAATAAAAGGATAAATGAGAGAAAATCAATGAAAAATTAATTGGGGTGAAAACCTAATCAAGAGTTATTAGGGACTTTAATACAATTAATAGTTAATATAGGGATTATATGTAGTGATGAGATAATTGTAACTAGACCCAAACTAGGATTAGAGTCTTCTAAAGCTCTATAAATGCTTTTATAAAGGAGGTGGATATATGAGATAACGAAAAAAACAACTCTCTTGCAGGTACAAGAAAATTCACCTATTATTCTCTCCCTCTACTAGTTTATCAAAGGTTGAAATAGATTTTTCAAATTTATCAATTCGTGTGTATATCGATAGAGGCCAAACTATTGTGAGGCTCGGGGTAATGATCAAATTCAGATTTGAGCATTCAAAATTTTTGAGAATTCGTTAAAGGTACACTTTAATAGGAAACCTTTAATCTTCTCTATAGATTTAAGATTTATCAGTTCGTATTAAACATGAATATATTTAATTTTCACTGCGTTCATTTTACGATTCTTTTTCACTTGATTAATAAGGACAAAACTGGGTAATATAAGAAAGAGATAACTTGATGAGATGAGATAGTCTCTCTCTCTCTCTCTTTAGGTTATGCATATACATTTGTCTTTTAAGGTTGAATCTTTAACTTATTTTGCAGTATTTGAATATTGAATATTGTATATCGTAGTTCTGCTAACTGCAAATGTAAAACCTCAAAGGCATTTTTAATTTCAACATCAGATCTGGCGTCAACTATTCTTTTAATTGACATAACTTTGCCAAGACAAAATAGGTTTTTTTGCATGAGGATATTATTCTCTAAAGCAAGTCTTTGTGTAATCTCCTCCTTGCGACCAATGAAAATAGAGTGACAAGTTCACAGTTCTCGAATTAAGGAATTTTTATGAAAAAATGGAATCTTTCTTGATTTCATTTATCCTAGATTTCGCAATCTTAGCATTCTCATATGCTTCATTTCTCAATTCCTCCAGTTCGTTAATTTGCAGTTTTCTTGAAAGTCCAGCCTTGTCCAAGTCAAAATTCATTGCTTTAATGGCCCAGTATGTTCTATGCTCCAATTCCACACGCAGGGGACAAGGTTTTTCATAGACTAATCGATAGGGAGACATGCCCAAAATTATTTTAAAAGCAGTGCGGTATGCCCAGAGTGGATCAGTTAGTCTTAACGACCAATCTTTGCGGTTTGGATTTACCATTTTTTTAAATTAATTTGATTTCTCGATTAGCCAATTCAGCCTGTCCATTAGTCTGTAAGTGATAAGGGGTTACAATTTTGTGAAAAATCAAATATTTTTTCATCAAATTCTAGAAAGGGCGATTGCAAAAATGAGTACCCCCATCTCTTATAATTGATTTCGGAATTCCAAAACGGGACAAATTTTTTTTTTTTAAAATTTAATCACCGTTTGGTGATCATTATTCTGACATGAAATTGCGTCAACCCATTTGGATACATAGTCTACAGCTACCAGGATGTATAGATAACCAAAGGAAGGAGGGAATGGTCTTATAAAATCAATGCCCCAACAGTCAAAAATTTCAATCACAAGAATTGAGTTTAAGGGCATTATGTTTCTTTTTGAAATGCTTCCCAACCTCTGACATCTATCACAAATTAAACAAAAGACATGAACATCTTTGAAAAGTGTGAGCTAGTAAAATTCACACTTTTTAGAACGTAAAATACGTATACGACAGCTAAACTGAGTTTTTTTTTCTTTGCAAAAGGTCTCAAATATAGAGAACAATTCATAATGATCTTTCATAAAAAACAACCATGTCACATGAGAATAATCATCTACAAATGACACAAAATAAGGATATTTATTAGATGAAATATTCTTTATTAAACCCCATACATCAGAATATACCATTTCAAATGGACTAGACACACGATTATTGACTCTAGACTGAAAGGACACACGGTGATACTTACTAAGTTAACAAGTTCACCAGACACATATGACACATAACTAAGATTAGGAATTTGGCGCTTCAGATTCTGGAGAGAGGGATATCCAAGACAACAATGTCATTAAAAAAAGACAACTAGGTTTGTCGAGTCCGAGTAGGTGAATCAAAGTCAAAGTAAGATAGGCCACCAGCTTTATGTCTCGTACCAATCTTCCTCTTACTTTTGAGATCCTGAAATATAAAATAAGAGGGATAAAATATTACAGAACAATTCAGAGAGCTGATAATTTTGCTAATGGAAAGTAAATTAAAAGAAAACTGACAAACAAATAATACAGAGGATAGAGACATATTAGGACTCAAGTGAGTAGTCCCAAAACCTGAAACTTTAGAACAAGTACTATTAGCAAGAGAAAACTATGTGTAAAAATAGCAGACTGATAAGTAGAAAAGACACCAGACACACTAGTCATATGGTCAGAAGCGCCAGAGTCTATGATCCAGGAACTATGAGTGGAGGACAATAAACAAGTGGAAGCGATACCTGACTGGGCAAAAATAGTAGTGGAGGAAGATGAACCAGTCTATTGCTGGGGCATGAACTAAGTATACTCCTCACGTGTAATAGTAACCAACCCAGAGTCTAGTGGAGTTGACTGAGGTATAGAAGAAACAACTGAGATGTCATCCTAATAGGAAACTTGATTAGCAATACCAGAAGGTTTTACATGTAAATCCTAATAGAAATCAATAGTGTGTCCTCCATGACTACAGTGAGTACAGGAACAAGGTCCACTATGGCCCCTACTCATGTCCACTCGTACGACCTCCTCGGCCTCCATGACCACCATGATTACCATGTCCACCTTAGTGACTATCACTGTGTCTACTAGGAACCACAAGAGCTGAGCGATCAGTGGAGACACCATGATCGATGCCTGAAAGAGTAGACAGAGTAGCATGCTGTAAACGAGAGAAAATCTCAAGGAGAGAGGGAAGACTAGAACCACCCAAAATCTGAGAACGAATAGCCTCATATTCAGGTTTTAATCCTACAAAAAACCTAACAACATCCAAATCCTCATGTTGCTTCTGCCAAACTGCTACATCAGTAGTGAACAGATGGTAGAGCTTCAACTCCTCATAGACTGCCCAAATGTGGGAGTAATAATCCGCAAAGGCTCATAGTACCCTGATCTAGCTGGAAGTACTGCTTGCATACCTCATACGCACGGGTAAAATTACTTGTACTAAAATATATAGTGGCCAAGTGATTCCATATCTCTTTAGCAGTGTCAAGGTAGAGCAGAGTAGAACTAATACTCGGCTCAATGCTATTCAACAATAAAGAGATAATCTAAGCGTCCTTTTGTTCCCACTGATCATATCCAGAAGTATCTTCATTAGGCTTGGGATTAACCAAATATTTCTTAAAACTTTTGCCTCGAAGAAAAACTTGAACGAAATGGGACCATAAAGTATAATTGGTCCCATTGAGTTTAACGGAAGTCATGAGACCATTAATAAAAATCGGAGAAGTAGAGGTAAGTGGCAAGGATGGAGCAATAACATCTTGCTTAGGTTCCAAAATAATATAGCAGATAGTAAAACAGGAGCAACCTTATTGCTAGACAATTGAACAAAGTAAGAGAAAGTAGTTGGACTGCTAAGCAGACAAGAAAAGACCATTGGATCGTTGAACCGGACTGGAAGACCTCGCTGGACAGTTGAACCGGACTGAAAAAACGGACTAGATCACGGAACTAGCGTGAAAGTCGATAGAAACGGATTGAACTGGTGCCAAACTGACTAAACCGGACCAGAGAAATGGAATGGACCGTTGAATCGGAGCAGCAACAGAAGGAGCTGGTTTGAGCCGATGCAAAACTACCTGAACCGGCTTAGAGTGGACCAAACCGAGATTAAACCGGCCTATAATGGACCAAACCGAATTGAACCGGCCTTGAACCGATTTGGTCTGGGTCTTGGGATGGACCAATTTTGGTTTAGATCTTGGGCTGGACTAGGTCTGAAGTGGGCTGGAACCGACCTATAATTGACCCAAACGAACCTTGTCTTCTTTGTCTGATTAGGGTTTCAAAAGAAACTCTCGATCTTCGACGGCGCTGACGCCCCACTATCACACCACCACAACGGGTTACACAGCAGCACCATCGCAACCGCCACGATGCCACCAATCTCGATGACTAGAGACCACACCACCACAATTGCAGAACACAGAGGACACCACCACAATCGCAGAACACAGAGGTACTGATGTCGACAACACCTCAACAATGCCTCACACCGGAAACCTCCACCACAGACATAGCACCACCGCTACTACAATATGTCACCACCACCAAGTATCGCCACCACTATGTTGGATGATAGCAGTACCACCACACAGTGACACCACTTCGACAACAGCACCACCTTAATAGTGACACCACCAAGCCAAGGTAATTTTCACAACACAAACACACTAAGATTTGTATTTAGGATCGAATTGCTCTGATACCAAGTTAAGTTTAGAGAATTAACACAATATTAGAGAAAGACGAAGAGTGGACAAAACTTAACCTACTCTCACAAACCACTTGTATTTAAAGTAAACTTAGAATAATACAAAAGATGTATTAGACCCTCTAATATTTACACATAATACCCTAATACTCTTAACAAATATAAATACAATCAGTTTGTTACAAATTGGTTTAGATCGTTATTTTGCAGTATGATATATATCATACGCGTGCATACGAAAGCCTCGATATCTATAGCTTGGTGTAGTTTGCATACATCATTTCTTTCCATTCGCTTTATCTAGACCATTTGAAACCTTGGCAAATATTTTCCATCTTATGCCTAGTTCATGATCTTTTGCTCTTCCTTTGAACCTCAACTCAAGAATTTTTGAGACTTGTGTTCATAAGGTTGATTGTGTCTTTCATGTTGGATGTTCACCATCCTAACCTCACTGTCGAGTTCTGACATACCTTTAGGTCTTTTGACAATTGTATAATGAAGTGTTTTGTTAAATGCATCATGTTCCGTACTATTAGGTTTTTATGTTTTCCAGTTGAACATCAAAGTGCTGCAATCAGGGCTCTTCGTGATGTGGAGGTTGAACAGTTTCAGACTTGGTGGCGTTTGTTCCATTCGCATTTCTGCAAGGACCAGCTACAGACTCCTGTACTGCAAGTTTTCAAGGAAAACCTTCCAAATCTTAAAGTTGTAAGTAATGGGAAAGATGGAGAAAATGAGGTATGGAGGGATAAAGATGGTAGAATATTTATTAACCAGGCTAATGGAAGAAGCATACATGTTTCTCTTCTACACAGGATGTCAGTAGTTTATCCCAATTACTCTGCTGCAATGCCTTCTTTTAGTGGCTTTGAATTTTCAAGCAAAGCAGGTAGTAGTAAGTCTCTTTAGATGTTTAACAGATATGACATCATATTCTTTGTATTAATTTCGTCTCACGAGTTATTTCTTTGGTGGCAGCAAAATCCAGCCTCATTGGTGCAGAGAACCCACCGATTGGGGGTTTTGTATGTTTTTTTCCCTTTCCTTTCTTTCTCGGCCCTCCTTTTTTGTCTTTTTTGTTGTAATGGGACGGGATTGGTTCATATCAAACTGTGCTTCTTATGGAACGAGAAAACTAGTTAGTAATATGTGTTTCTGTCTCTAATATATGTAAAAGGAGTCAGGAGTGTGTTAACATGTTATATGTCCTTTACTTATATCTCCTATGAAAATTGTTCTATAGGTTTTGGAGGAGCCATCCAATCCTCAGATGCTTGAGTTTCAAGATGCTTTCCAAACTCCTGCGTTATGTAGCTCCTTATTTAATTAAAAAAAAATGAAGAAAGAGAAGTATCATCTTGTTGATTTCTTCATGCTATGTCTAAGCTGTTTATAGTTTCTAGAGTCCATTGTTTTCTAGACTATTTTGAACTTAAAATGGACATTCATGTTTCGATTGCTGAGGCATATAGAGGGAACTAATGTCAGAACACAGTTGCACAGGCGAGTTCCAAATTTCACTTTCTTTAATCCAACTGGAGTATCTTGAAGAATTGTCCAAGGGGACATCCATATGTAACGACATTCAGCCATATTGTCAGGACATACTGTTTGCCCTTCGCTTGATTCTATAGTTTCTGAGGTTGGGCATGTAGTAAGTTGACCATGGAGCTTTCTGTCCTTCTTGAAAGTCAGCAAGGCTAGTGCTTAACTCCTCGTATTCAATTGCAAGTAGGAAAACGATAAGAAGTTAGGGACAGTAGTTGGAGTAGGCGTAGAATGTTCCTCTTGGAAATGCTAGTAAATTGATCGCCCCAATGTCCATAGTAGATTGATGTACAAAATAATTACATAGTCGATTAATTACACTTGTAACATTATAAGTTCTTTTGTAAGATGTTCTAATGATTTTTCTTTGTAGCTAAATGAATATCCGGATGGCCGTCATGTTTGGTATTTGTGATGCTGTGGTAGTAACTCGGTGGCTTCAACTTATGATTGCAGGTTAGTAGCCAGAGGTTGTCTGTTGGCGTAACACCCAAAACTTTAAGGCTTCCGAAACATGGTGAGGTGCTTCTATCTGTTTATGGCTCACCTCTAGGTTTCTATAAGAAAGACATGGAAGCTATACATGGTGTACTTCTCTGTTTGAATTATGTGTTACATCCATTTCATAAAAGGCATGCTTAACGGAAAATATAGTTGTTCAATGCTTTCTAAATGGTGCACTAGACAGTATTTATGCATCTGTCTTGGATTATCCATTTTACTTTTATTTCGATATATTTACTTTGAATGCAGAGTCAGAAGAGGGTTAAATGGCTACCCGTAGCTCGACTAGCTCACATTGGTTGAAGAAATTGCTGTATTTGCCAACATGAGGGTAGTTTGGATGTACTTCTGTTACTCCATCATCTCTTAATATATGGCTTCTTTTTAGTCCCCAGGTCTCCCTTTGTTTTCTTTCTATTTATTATTTTTTTCTTATTTTCCGAAAATGAAAGAACTCAAGAAAGCCTTGGGGGTATCATTTGACGTTATGTGTTATCCTTTAGAGTCATTCAGATGCTATTGGAGGCCATTTAACGCACCAGCATTCATAATAAGTACGAACTGTGCACAAATAGGATAAAAATAGTTTATAAATTTTGAATAAAGTGCTTGGTAAGGCTCTTGCTCATACATTTTACCTAACAAAAAACAATACCAACAGTTACACTGCCAAAATAATTTTAATATCTAATTTATTCATTTGTCCAGGTACCCATTATCCAGAACAAGAAAGAAAAATATGCTTTTTTGACAAATCAAGAAAAAAATACAAAGAGAAGAGAAGATTTCCTCAAAATACACACCAGTCACAACATAGGTGGTGTCTAAGGGAAGCATCTGCAAACAAGCATTCAAAAGTAATAGCACCCCTCCTGGCCAACAAACTGGCATCAGCATTGGCTGCCCTATGCAAGTACCTTGCAGATTGCAAGACCAGTATGTCCTTTGAAGAATTTGATCCTACCGGTGATAATAAATAACTCAGCTTAATAAGTCTATTGTCAAAAAGCAGAAACATGGTCATGCATAAAATAGAAATGAGTTTATCATTATCATGACACTTCAAAAAATATATATGGTTATATGATTTCCTCAAGGCATTGGTGATTCTGATAATGAACAAAGTTGTCTAGCCCACCACGACAAGTTTCAGCAAAACAGAAAATGGAGTGTCACTTGAGCAAATCAAACAGAGGATGAAGAAACTTCCATTCTTTTCAGTCCCAATCAAGTGGCAAACATATTTTAATTATGGTATGGTGTAAACAACTCAAGCATTCAAAAACTTATAAGGTCATGGAACACACATTATTAATGAGCCATAATTATTGAGACAGCCGTCCATGGATGGACCCCGAGTACCTAATCTTAAGCCCCACCAGTATCAGTTCAGCAACATGGTCACATGCACAACTTCTAAACCACCATCTTTTAGCAATAGCTGGTACAACTTGTGATCCAAACAAAATTTTCAGAAACAGATCCAACAAAATTTAAAAGGAGCAAAAAATAATATTTAACAAGTAAGAATTTGGAAATTCCACAAGTACCTGGTATATTGGGTAAGTTTACACATTCCCACCCATGAAACAAAGATATAGCAAATGACATGACTCCAGAAAAAGAAAGACACCAGTATAAATAAAAAAGAAACCTTCTATTGTTATTAAACCCGAAGTTAAACTAAATTCAATATTAGATAATACCTTTGTACACTCTGCTGCATGCTAATTCATTATGTTTCCCCATTGCAGTCTAAGACGTGACAAATGGTTAATTAATGCAAAAAGAAACATGAAATATAAGAATGGTTAACAGTGTTTCCAGCTCCCACTGAAGCATGGGACATGACAAATGGAAATTGGTGATATATTATTGGACGCATTTCAGGTCTTATCTACCACAGCATTACACTCAAGTTGAGTGTTGATTAGATAGGGAACACTCAACAGGAAAGAGCATTTAAAGTGGCACAAGAATATGGACAGAGTTGAAAATCAAAGAATGTTGAATTGAAACACCTTTATGCACAAATGCTGAGTTTATGAAAACTGAATTTGACTTAGATTATAGGAGCTCCCTGTGATGTTGCTAAATGAATATAGATGAGAACCAGCAATGCATCTGTTTACAAAATGCCACTTAAGCTGTAATCTTCTGGTCCCTAAAAATGGCAAAATGCAGATCTATGGAAGATAAAAGAAGAAATTTGGTAGCTGAAGCTGCCGCTTGACAGTAATACATGGAGTTCTCAAGCAATAAAATGTAAAATGACTTGAGCAAGTTAATATTCTAGTTCAGAAAGTTGTTGTAGGAAACCTTGTTCTCCTATCTTCCCAGAATTTCTAGACATGCTGTTCGCCTGGTAGCTTAGTATGCCGTTACAACATGCACCGAAATCAGGGGTTCAGACCACTCTGAGTGGTTGCTATCAGCTAGCAGTGAGGATAGTTCAGTCAATTGGTGTTTGATTCATGATTTGGAAGTAAAATCGTCTCCTCTGTTGGAAATTACAAAAAATGAAATAAATAAAAAGTTCACCTCTATTGGAAATTACAAAAAATGAAATAAATAAAAAAGTTCGTCTTTGTTCTTCTTTTTCCTTTTTCTGCTTACTTTACTTATTTTTGGCAGAACTTATGAATGTCATCATACATAACTAGGGTATCACGAATTCTCTAAACATAAGAACTTTCAATTTCTAAATAAAGTACAAGCACAAGTGATTTTTAAATAATTTCAGATATTCTAGAAATGGTGAGAGTTCTATCATACATGTATAAGAGATCATCCATAATGCAGCACATTTTTCAGCTCCCAAACTCATTCATGAAGTTTCTCAAAGCAATTGTGAAGTCCTTGCTGCATTGCCACCCCCAGATTTATACTTCGTCACATTTTTTCTACTTGAAATTCTGAATACCTTGAAACTGCCACTTTCATAACTCTATTATGCTTAATTCCTCAGCAAGTATGAGTGAGTTCAACGCAGAAGATTCTATGTTGGAACTTATAAGTTATATCGAAACGACTAAAATAAAGGAAAAGAGAAATGAACACCCCTTGTCAAGAAACTCAAAGGATTCAAGGTCTCAAATGTTCGAACAAATCTAGCAAAGACTTGCAAGTTAGAAAAGGGAAACAAAGCAAGGAATTTTTGTAAGATCAGAGTGGCTAAATGACATAGATCAGAATGGATAAATGCAAAAAGGATATTAAAAAAGGAACTTATAAAGAACAAAAAGCATACCACATAATAAAGGCAACGAGATTGAAGCCATAAAGTAATCCGTTGCTGAACCCACTCACCGTCTCCTTGACATAAAAAGTTCTGCTTGGATCATAGCTTAGTCTAGATGTTCAGGAGCACACCAACAAAACAGCCAAATACCTCCACCTATTGCTTTCCAGTAACAGCTGGCCTGCTTAACTTCTTTTTGTCAGTAGCAGCCTTTGGGTCAGTGAGTGAAGACCCAAAGGCTCCTAAAGCATCCAGGAAGAACCTTTTATTGGGAATGATACCATCTCTGTCCATCTGCGCCATCAATTTCTGTAATAGCTCCTTCATGTCAGCTTTAGTGTAAGCCTTATAGAGAAGTTTATATGTTGAGGAATCTATACGAAAAGTCTTAGTTGTACATGCACTCTCAAATAACATGTCCGCTTCCATCGGTAAACCATTCATGCAGTAAACGTCAAGCATGGCATTTAGTGTTGAAACCTTTTTCTCCTTCTGAGTTTCTATCACATCATCAAAGGTATCTCTTGCCCTCGAAACACAATCACAATATCCATACATCATGATGAGACACTCATATGTGATGAAGTTTGGCGTGTATCTCATATCAGTCATCTTCTGGAAAACAAACTCTGCTCTCTCTCTAAGCCGTGCTTTTCCATAGTTTGTGATCATCGAATTAAAAGTTGGAAGTGTTGGTCTTTCTTTGGAGTGCAACAAGCTTTTAAACACTTGTTCCATCTTATCAAATGCTTGCTTCCTCCCATATGAATCAATCAACAAATTAAAAGTGATGATGTCTGGCTTCACCTGTTTACCCTTCATTTGTGAAAGCACTAATTCCATTTCTTTGATCATTCCATTTTTCCCATAGGCATCCATTACACCATTAAATGTGAAGATATCAGGGGTAACAATGCTCTCATCAAGATCTTGGAACAAAGCATCAACTTGCCCCACATTTCTGGCCTGAGCAAAAGCTCGCAAAATAATGTTGTATGTCACAATATTTGGCTTACAGCGTTCCATTCCTTTCATCTTGTCAAAGTATCCAAGAGCCTTGGCCAAGGCCTTGGATTTGTCCCGAGAGTGAAGGTGGGCTGTGATGAGTGCATTGTAAACCGAAGTGTCAGCTCGGCATCCACTGTTACGCATCTCAGAGAAGAGCCACATGGCCATCCGGGTTTGGCCTTTCCTTCCCATAACTGATATTAACTTCGAATAAACCCCATTATCTGCTATATACCACCGTTGTTTTTGCATCCATCTAAAAACCTAAATATGAGATGCATAATAAGCAAGTGGACATTGATGAGAATGCAAAATGTCATATTTTTCTCTTTTAATATTTAGCCTTTTATAGTTATTTGGAGCCTAAATATACTCATTATTCTTATATTTTGATTTAGGATGCAAATGGAGACGTTAAATGCAAAACGAAGCTAATTGGATGATTGTGAACAGTTTCGACATTGCTTCATAATCTGGGCATAACTCTCTCATCCGAGCTCCGATTGAGATGATTCAAGATGCTATGAAATGCCAAAGAAAATATCTACAACTTTCATGTTTTGAGTTTTGAGAGATATTGATTGCATCAAGGGAAGTATTGAAGGCAAAAGAATAGATATGGAGTATTATTATGCAATTTTCAGTTTTTAGGCAGTTCAATCTATGGAGCTTTAATTGAGGTTTGGATGGCGTTAGAGTTTCAGGCTGAGAAAGTATTCTTCATGAAGTTTTTAGAGGACGTCTTAAGCTTTTCAGAAAGGTATGGTTTGCAAAAATCCGAGTTCGTTTGGGCCTCCAAACATTGTTTCAAAGTCAAGCCGGGAAAACTAATCAGAATCCTGATTAGAGTTGGATTCCTTTCTGAACCAGTAAACTTCGGTGGGTCATAACTTGAGTTTACGAAATCCAAATCAGGTGATTCAAAAACCTAAATTTATCTACACATTCAGGGCTACAACTTTCATGAAGAGCCCAAATCAATATTCAGTCGTTATCTGATAGAAAAACAGATCACAAGTTCCAGCACGATTTCTGTCAATCTGTTTTGATAAGGAATACCTATAATATAGGGATTTGAGTTGTACACGTTTTGGGAGTGTGATATGTTTTCTATATTTATTTAAGGAGAGAGAAAGAAAGAAAAATGAGCATAATATAGAGGCTGCTATACCCCTTCTTCTCTAACTCTTTCTTTTAGTTTTCATGAAGGCCATGTGTGGCTAAACTATAATACTCGATCTAAGGAAACGGAAGCCTCGGAATCAATAAAACTGTGAGATCTAATTTGTTTTTATAGTTCAATTTATGTTTTGGGTATTGGATGTTTTGTTGTACCTATTTTTATGATTGCATCGTTTAATTACTAGGAGGCCTACTAGTTTATTATTCGTTGCAATCTACTGCTGGGTTAGATATCAAATCCGTAATTGTTTGATCCCTCTAATTTGTGAAGCAACTAAGATTTAATGATTTGCTGCAACAGAGACTATTAGATCTTAGAAAGAACATTCGAATAAATTAAATGCATCTGCTTGTGCTTGTATTGTTTAATTTCATCGATCTTTCTAATTCTTAATGATGCTACTAGATTAAAATTTTAGTACTTGTCTTGGGTTGTTTAGTAGTTAAGGTTAATTAGATCGCTTGTTTTCTAATTAATTGCGACTAAGAAAAGATAGGAAGATAGTTCTAACGGTGAATATTCAGATAGTGAATTGATATATACTTGCATCGATAATCAGTTGTAAATTAAATTCCGATGGTGAATGTTGACTTAGATCAAGGTTTGTTCTCTTGATTGATTTCGATACTTTAATTTGAATTGTTCTTTAATTGTTTTCGTTAAACTCAAACCCCCTTCCATCCTTGTTCACGAAGCATAAAACTAGGCTAGATACTCTTTGTGGGAACGATCCCTACTCGCACTACTACATTTATTTTTAGGAGTATTGGTTTTATTTTTGGTTGCCTGCGACAGCACACCACACATTCAAGCTAATGACCACTACATTAGGGGTTCCCAACGTGCTTTAAACACATAGGCATGCCACCAAGTAACAATATAATAAACTGCAAGAGATTTATGGTGTTGCTAGCAGATAATAAAAAATATATAAGATAATCCAAAGAAATGCCAATACAACATAACATGTCCAACGGTCTGCTATATGATTTGTCATAGCTCATCCACTTAAATATAAAATCCCCTATTTTGTATGATAGTGCTATGGACCTATGGTTAAATAGAGAATATCAAGGAAACAATGCTGCAGCTTGTGGACTATAAAAGACAGCAATGCTAACACTTCAGTGAAGTTGCATACAGCAAGCAATATGTCTAATGCCCCCATATGAATATGTTTATGCATGATGAACGACTATGTGTACAGAGTAACAGACGATTATCCTATACCCTGCTACCAAAGCAAATTGGCTTATACAATAGCAATGCACAACCATAAAAGCTAAGTATACAACTATTTACCGCAGTACTTGTTTTAACTGTTGGAAACATTGCTTTGGCAACAACAACAGCCTAAACAAAACTATAAAAGCACAACCACAAACCAAACTAAAAATCACAAATATTATGTTATGCACCAGAGGAGATGATTATGCAACTAATGGTGTGATTATTATTCATCAGTGGAGTAAATCTTGGAGCTGAAGAGAAGACTAAGCAGCAGAGAAAGGTTAGCAGGATTTTAGAAATTAATAACTTTAGATTGGCAAGATTGTTGGAGGAAATCGGATGAGTGAAGTATATCTAGGAATTAGGATCTAATGGCTGATTATTAGGAGCTGATAATGCTATCTTGGCTGTATTTATTGGAGTCCACAAAAAAAAGTCGAGTTATCTTTGAACTGCTATTACAGAGGGCTTCCCCCCAGAAGAGGGAATTTTGCTTATTTTCTTGCACTTTTCTTCCTCGTCTTATCATATTAGCAACAAATCAACAACTTTCTTAGAAATGCACAAGCTTTCTTAGAAAATAGAGAGATAAAAAGCAAAAGGGTTGCCAAAAACGCCAAACCTCGAGACACTGAAGCCACTGATCAGTCTTCCCAAGCTCTTCAAACAGAAGAAAACAGTGCTCAGTCCTCACAATCTTTACATACTTGTTCAAAGTTGACAACAATGGCCTTTTGTCACTAAAATTCCTCATCAGCAAACGAACCATCTCTTCTGCCTCTGAGCTCTTATCGGCCTTGGAGATCGATTTTCTCTTGGGTCGGGTCGATACACACAAGATACTGTAACTGGGTCTCTTCTTACTACATGGGTGCGTGCTACTGCAATTATGTGAAGATGGGTGGGTGAATTTGGGCGGGAAACAAGGAATTGGGGTGAGTTGGAGAGACACTGTTGATAAATTTGAAGGCATCTTAGCGGGGTTGTGATGAATTTGGAGGAGAGGGTAGAAAGTGATCATACATTTAGTTCTTGTATGAGTGGCAAATTTAGGGGCTTGTCTCTGCCAAAATTGGTGTATGTGTATCTGTCAGTGTGAATTTATCGACTGGTTGGTGGTTCTGGAAGAATGAACAAATGTGTGTGAGACAGAGACAGAGACAGAGAGAGAGGGTCAGCTGTGCTGTTGGAAGAGTTTGGGCTTCGGGAGGATAGAGAAGATGGGTTTAAGAACGCAATGACCAAAATGCCCACGCCAAAAATGGAAAATTGCAAAAAGTAAAAACTGAACCCGACGTGAATCGAACACGCAACCTTCTGATCTGGAGTCAGACGCGCTACCATTGCGCCACGGATCCACTTGTCGTCTATTTCCCTTAGTAAATCATAAACAAAAATAAAGTAAAGAATGTGTGATATTTCCTTCAACATCTCTCTCCCAAGTTGAACTGGGTGTCATGTCAAAGTTACTTCACTACTTTCAAAAATCTGTTTATAGTCGAATAGTGTCAAGTTCCTCGTGTATATAACATGTTGTATAATTGAGTTTTGTGTCAACTAACTTAGTACTAAGAGGTATGAATCGACGGCATGGTGAAAACTCATAAGACTAGTTATCAAGTCATTGAGTTGTGTAAAAAGACAAAATCACATCTTTGAATCAATATCGGCACTCTATTTACATAGAATGAATTTTGATGTTTTATATTGCATGCATATATTATGAGGCAATCTACTGTATGTACCCAAGAATTATTTTTCAGCCCCGTCACTAAAGTTATTACAAAATAATAATGAGGATACAACTCAATATGAAGAGTTTTCAACATAATAGAGTTATTTACAATTGATCTTAACATTGTTTTAGTCGTAACTTGATCCCCCTCATTGAGCCGTAAACTGTAAATCTTGTCATACTTTTGTCTTGCCCCTATAGTATGTATTTATTCATTTTTCAAGCAATGCAATTCAATATTCAATGGGTGTGCCCCAAATGCTCGGTTACTGTTTAGAAGTTGGAACCCACTGGCTAATTAAGTACGAATTTTCTTACATTCAGTAAGCTATTAATTCTGATGGTCAGGTCCCCATGAGTTTCCATTATGATATCATATAGTTTCAATGATCTAGTTTAAGAAGATCCCCCGCAAGCAGCCACAGTGTGACAATTTTGCAGCAATTGAATTTGTCTTGCAAAAAACAATGCTCACTATAATTGCCAACGTTTGCATATGTTTCTGTTCCAAAACACATACCAAGCCAGATAGTTGAGTGATCATTGCATGAGCAGCAGACAAGACGGCTTCTTCTTCTTCTGCTTCAACTCTAATCTTGCCTGCTGAAGTTTTCTGAAATTGTTTATGCTCATCTTCATGACCAGTTTCCTTGCAGTTTTCATGTTTTCAAAGTCATTTTGTCAAGCCATTTTGCCTCGTCTTGATTTCAGTTTTTGTAAAATTACACCACATATCCCATAGACAAGTAATTCATTGGTTTGCCAAGAAAATCAAATTAAGAGTGAAGGGTCAGAAACATAATCCAAAGATAACAAGCACTGGAAGGATTGTTGGAATAAATAGCCAAGTACTATAAAATAAAAAATCACATGGCCTGAACTTTTTACAAGTTTGATAGAAACAAGTTTTTGAACAACTTGCAGCAAGTCATGCATTAGTTCGTTAACTGATTTTCTCAGCAACAGCTCATCTAAAGAGACAGATTGCAAGTTATAACAGACATGATATAGAGGGAAGGTACAGCAAACCACGACTAGTTAAGAGGACGAAGTTCAAGTAGAGTTCAAGCAGTGAGGAATTTCCTTGGTTCTAAAATAGTATAATTTCACAAGCACTTACAAAAGAGTTTAGAAATATATACTCTGCACCAGTGACACTCTACATCAGTGACACATTGCATGACTATAGAAAAGTTTCGGGTGGACTGAAGAAGCAAAGACAGCTTCCAGATCAGTAAGATGTAATTCTTTCTTGTCCTGACCTTCATTAAGGTGTCTGATGCCTTTAGAACCGATAAAGGGTATGATGCCTCTAAATTTCATCTTTACGAAACATGTGTTTTCATCTTTACGGCACTTCACACCAAGGACTACCTGTTATCCCAACCAGCAAATTCAAAACCAGTTCAGATACCTTAAAATCACAAAGGCTTTGAAGCACATATGTCGCCACGATCAATTACGATGTGATCATGGGTTACATCCACCGAATGAAATGGCAAAGAAAATAGTGGAAGACTTCCTTCAGAAAACAATGTTGCCAGTCATAATGTCAATACCTTTGATTAATTTGCTATGTTAATTTCAAGGAAGGGGCATATAAAAATACATTCCTTCAAAGGGAATCTTTTATCTGATACTCAAATTCAACTTTTCTTTCTTCAATATGGCATATGCACACACACTTGGAGTAGTTTTCAGGGCATTTTAACATTATAAATCACTTACAACATTGTTCTTGAACTTAATGTGACATAAAGCATTCTCTCTATTCAAGATTTCATGTTCCAGTCTCTATTCCAAAAAAATGAACACAGAGATTGTACTTTATAGCATCCCAAAAAGACCAAAAATAACTGAAAATCGGTGTATACTAAAAAGAGTATGAGTAGGTCAGCAAGAAGCCTTGAGCCCCTGATAATGTTGATGGGCAGCAGATAAAGGGTTAGCAGTCGTAGAATTATCCCCAAAACAGATAGTCATGTTGGAAGAAGATTGTTACAATAAAACAAATAATTTGAAAAGAAGGCATAAATTGCAGAGAAACAAAGGGTGTCTTCCCTGTTTTAAAGGTGCTATAGATAATGTTTTTTCACGTTTTTCTTTGCATCATGAAGACAATGACAGTTGAGCATGTCAACGACTGACTCGCTGCAAATATCATTCTATTGCAATTTGGATCAAGTCCAGAGATCATTCCCTTGTCATTTTGTCAGTTAAATGCTAAAAGCAGTTCTTATTCCTGATTTGAAATCATAACCATTGCAATTAGATTCTCCGACTAACGTTATGCAAACATGTGCTTGAGTTGGAAAAACAAATCATGTTTGTCTGATCATAAAATTTTAGCTGGACTGCTCTGCCCAACTAGTCTGTCTAAGTATTACCAAAATCCCCAACTTCTTTAGAATCAAATAGGATACCATTCAAAGTAGCTTTTAGCTAAGTTTTCTCAAGGTTTCTTTGATACAATCAATTCCCACCCCAGTAAGAAAGCACACTATCTGAGCTAAGCAACATAACTTTGACATTCATTTGTTCCAACATTACAAAATCAAAACTACGACTGTAGCCACAACACTGAAAACGGACTCCTAACAACATGGCCCTCACTTTCCCATGAAATGGACCCAAAAGCCATTTGTTCCACAGTGGTACCGCTCTTATTGAAGACATAGTTGCTCTGGAATCTGACTTTGTAGCTTTGCTTCTCGAAAGATTTGTTGAAGATCAACTTCTGTGGTTTCACAGTTACATTTGCCTTTTTAACCTTATGATGGACAATTCTAACTTTGTACACCTCTGGCAGAAGCTCCCCAACATTGGTCAATGTTCTCTTTAACTCTTGAACGGAGCTGTTAGGCCTGAATACCACGGAGAATGATGGATAGTTAAGATCTCCCGGAGAACCTGCTGGTCCTGAGCAAGGTTTTGATGCCTCTACAAAAAATTTCATCTGCTTTTCGGTGTAGTTCACGCTGCACAAAAACCTGATGTAATCTGATATATCTGCATCGTAAATTAGCCCTGGATCTGAAGCCAATTGTGGATTAACATGTCCAGATCCGATGCTAAGTGCAGTTGCTGGCTCCAAATCTTCATATCTAGCAATCAAACGATACTGATTGTCAGTTGCTGTGGAGGTGGTCATGAGTGCTGACCTGACCGCTGCAGAGGACCAATTGGGGTGAGCAGCACGGAGCAATGCAGCAACACCAGCAACATGTGGGCAGGACATTGATGTTCCAGAATCTGTATTGAACTTCACTCGCCTTGGGTCAAATGAAGAACGGGTTGGAGAAATATTAGGAGGCCATGCTGCAAGAATGTTGAAACCTGGGGCAATAAGATCGGGTTTCAGGATTTCTGGAACAATTGGATTAGGACCTCGTGCAGAAAAACTCGAGGTGATTGGGGCCCTCTCTTTCCCTATCACTGTACGATTATGAAATTTGAAGCTCGCCAAGGGATTTTTGGTTGAGATAATATAAGAGACAAGCTCCAGGGCTTCGCGGTAACCCAATGTTGCAGCAGGCAATGTGTATGCAATTGCTGTGAGCCCTTCTCCTTCAGTTATATGGTTTAGTTGAAGCAGTCCGACACCACCTGCTTCCTGAATGAGATGCTCATCGTTGATGGCTTGGAGTTTGCTGCCATTGCAAACTAATATCTTTCCCATTACATTCTGAGGAATCATGTTGGCAGCAATGCAGTCTCCTAGATAAACGAGTGGAAAGCTATCCGTATTGATTTTCTTACCATAAAGAGATGAGCCAATTAAAGTTTTGTTGTTTCCAAGTTGAACTGTCACCGGGAAAGTACGATCTATAGATCCAGCACCAACGGTGGTCATCCATGGCGCTGTGTTATGAACAGAATACGCATGAGGCCCGAGATTTCCTGCTGAGCAGGAAACAAAAATGTTCCTTTTTGCAGCTGCAAAGGCCGCTTTTGCCATTGCATTTTCATAATATGGTGCATCTTGGGATCCAAGTGAGGCAGACAATATATCTACACCATCATTGATAGCACTTTCCATGGCAGCAAAAATGTCAGACTCGGAACATAAAACCTCACAGGCTTTATACATGGCAATCCTGGCCTTTGTTGCGATGCCTCGAGCAGTGCCATTAGCAAAACCAAATACATTAGCATTGGCCACCTCGGATCCTGCTGCTGTTGAAGCAGTATGTGTGCCATGTCCCACTCCATCTCGCGGGGATCGATATTCGCCAAGTTCTTCCAATAATCTGTCAGACATGTAGTGCTCAATACCCTTGAGGAAGAATCTTGCACCAATGAGTTTCCTGTTACAATGACTAGAATTGAATTCAGTTCCCTGTTCACATGCACCTTTCCACCTAGAGGGTATTGGTCCAATCCCAGTGTCCTTGAAGCTGTCACTCTCCGGCCAAATTCCAGAATCTACAATGCCAATTATAACATTCTCACCCAAGTTGGTCTCCGGCCACAGGCCATAATCCAAATGCAGACCAAGAAATTCTGGGGACTGGGTAGTGTCTAACTTTACCGTGACCTTGTCTGCTAAAACGGCCAAAACTCCCGGCACTTTTGTGAACTTTTTAGCCTCTTTATCTGTCAATCTTGCTGCAAAGCCATGGAAGACTACATTGTATGTATAGAAAATTCGAGAGCTAGATTGTGATTCCATTTTTTGGTCAGTGAACGTATTGATCATATAACTATACCAATCATCTTGAGTTGAGAACCGAGAAGGCCTCGATTGGCTATCAGTGTGCACAATGTAGCTTGATATCAGAGGCTCAGATGAATTGATGGTAATCAGAGGTAGGAAGAACATAAGGCTTATCAAGAGAGGAAGTGAAACATTACAGAAAAAAGTGAATGCCATTGGTTAACTCTAAACTTTGTTCTGGTGTCTCTTTTTAAGAAGGGCAGTGCTACTAAGTACTAGCTGCCAAGGGAGGAGTTCTAAAAAAACAAAAGACCAGGAAGCTGTATTAAAATAGTTTCTTCATTGCAGCAGAGAGAAACCATGCATCCTTATAAGCATTCATTGTTGTTCGTCTTCTAGTGGCACAACAATCACTCCCATGGCACCATCTTTTTTTGAGTCATACATTAAGCACAGAGAAATCACTTTAAGTCACGTTGAACCTCAAGCTACTGCTTTTCTTTTTGCCTGAAATTTCCCATATATTCTGTTTTTCTTGTCTTCTTCTCATTGCTCCATCCATTTCTGTTTCAAACCTCCCAATAGCCACCCACAAATTATCTATAGAACTCCAAGATATGACAGAAGGATCTGACACCATTCTGGATTATCTCACCAATTGGATTGACCTTATCTGTGGTTGCCTTGCCATAATTAATAAATGTGTTGAAGACTCACATGTTAGGCATTACCCTATTGAGCATACCGGGAAACCTATGATCACAGGAACAACCAAGGGAGTTTTTGTCTTCTCACATGATCAGTTTTATACATTATTGGATGAACTAACAAGCTAATTACTTGTTAATAGATGAATTATTGTAGAAATGATTTAGTCTATCATTCAGCAACTAAATGTCCATGGAGGACAGGGGGAGCTAAACCATCAAGAAGAGACTCCATTTGATATAGAAGTTAAAAATAAAAACAAACCAAACTAGAAAAGCTATTATAAATGTATCACAAAAGGTTGGTGTAAAGCCCTTTGAGCCGCATTGTACAATATTGCCATGTTTTGGACGAAGCACGAAGGTTCAAGGTTCACACTTGTCAAGCACTTCACAATATTAGGGGTGGGCACCGACTCAGGCGGAATTGGAAGACACCAATCCGACCTCTAATTCCGACTTCGGTCGGAATGAGTTTTCCCCTCCAACTCCAACTCTGACTCCGCAATACATTCCCTCCACCTCTCCCAATCGGAGTCGGAGCGGAATTTCAAAAATTAACACAATCCCCAAAAAACAAAAAAAAATCAGATTTCTGTGCAGAAATTTTACAATAAATATATATATATAGAGAGAGAGTGTGTGTGTGTTACTGTCTGAGAGATATTCGTCGGAGACAGTGTCTTTGGTTAGAGTGAGAGAGAGGGGGGTTATGGGCTTAAATATTTTGGTGGGTTGGTCATAGGATTTTAGATTTATAATAATACATTATATAATTTATAATTTATATAACTATTAATTAATAAGAGTTAGAGTTTTTTCGAAATGAACTGCAGACTTTAACTCTGATTGGAGTCTACAATTTTTCTCCGACTCCGACTCTTTTCTTGACTGATTCTGTGGTCCCCTCTTCATTTGTCTTATAGCGAGGTCTGCCACCTAACACATTGTGTGTCCACGGTCTTCAAAATGGAATGTATCCAAATGTTTCCTTTATCATGGAATATTTGTTCGTTAGGGTCATTAGAGGTTGTCTCCCTGTGCCCTAGATACGTGGCGCGACAAGAGTTGCATCTATCCTGTACCGAGCTCCTAGTTCTCGAACTGGTCCATTCTACCGTGCTTGAGACGACCAAACAAATATATATAGATCTGGATGACCCTGGACTTCATGCCCTGGGCTATGATCCACTTTCATGATGAAGCGGGCGTGCTGTAGGTGGGTCGTTAAGGTTGCTCTTCAAGGCGGCCCATTGGAAGTTTTGGACCCCAAATGGGCGGTTCAAGCCCAAGCTTAAATCCACCATTATCAAGTACCATTTTCCTGCCTTTTTCGCCTAATTTTGGAGGGATTGATTATGGTGAGTTGGAAATGAAGCTCATTCATCCACTTTTTCATCCGTCATATTTTCCTTTCTTACCAAACGTTATATTTTTTCTATCCCTCTAACTTTACATCATTCAATTTTTCTATTGTACCAAATAGAACATTAAAGAAGCAACCTTGGTTCTTCATGATTTGTTGATCTAATCTAAAAAGAATGAATGCATCGAGAGGTTTAGGAGGATGTCGATATTGCTTTGGATATTAGAGGTGCATTAAAAGGGTCGTTTCGTAATATTTTCGTTTTCGCGTCTTCAAAACAATAAAAAATAGAGATAATTTTTGTCTCTGTTTTGTGATAAACACTAACACAGAAAACATGTTTGAGTATCATTTTTGTCTATCAAATTATGAGAACAAAAACAAAAAACATGTTTGTTAACTAATTCAAGTTTTATCCTAAATATGATTTATTATATCTCATACTACAAAATACAAATCCAAAAATTCCTTAACTCAAAACATCCACTTTTTTTTTTTTAACAAAAAAGAGAAATTTTATTTACTCACAACTCAAAGAATTACAAGAAGCAGAAGAAAGACACATACACCTTCCCATTACAAATAAACAAAATTAACAAAACAAAACCAAAAAACTTAGCCACAATCTAAGACAACAAGAAGACAGTCAACCCCTGAATTTACAGTTTGATACCATCATAACATCTCTCTTCCATTTCTCAAATTTCAAACAAAATAACACTCCAACTTCGGCCAACAAACCACCCTAACTACTAGCACTTATCATAAAAAATCAGAGTTTTCTTCTTACACAAAACTGGTAGGCCTTTCTGATCAAAAAACAAAGCTAACCCAACCTCACTAGGTAGCTTTAGATCCAACAAAAAATTGATAGATCTCTTACCCATTACAGCATGACCAGCTAGTCTATCGGCAACAACATTTGCTTCTCGAAATACATGCACCAATTGATACTCCAAACTACTAAGAAAAGCTTTAATCTTCCTCATATAATCCAAGCAAAGCGACGAGCAAGCACAAACACCCAAAACAGAATTAACAAGAACCAACGAGTCACTTTCAATGATAAACAATCAAAGGCAAAATAATTAGTATTAAACACATTTTTATCAAACATATGAAATCGTAAATGAATTTCCCATTCATTCACGATGTCATGCAACATTATGCAAACAACAACATATAACAAAGTATCATCAATGACTAAAATAGTCACAATGTATAGAAGGAATGCCACCTAAAATCACAAGTTTTGGGCCATGGTAAGAAATAGTTTTCAAGCATCAAATTGACATTCGATTCTACATCTCGCAGTACAACATGGATACAAATGGATAAATTAATTCACAAATCTAATTGGATCAAAAATGATACAAGTTACAAATTCAAACCAGAGGAAAATACAATAAGGTTGATGATATTTCCTTCACAATTTCAAACACGAAAAAATTTGTAAATGCCACAATGTTATAGCATTTGAGCATCGATACAAAAAAAATGACTCAAAATACGTTCTTATCATACAATGTTACCCTAAAATGACATTATATGCATCTAACTTATGAACTATCCCAAAAATAAAGACCACACACACTTACACACAAAACTTTAGAGAAAACATAGACACACTCACACACAGGCCACACCTCGAAAATAAAGACATACAAATATACAGATTTATGTATCTTGTGGTGAAAAAAATACAGATATTTATGAAAGAAATACAATTAGGATCTGTTACGTATAGATCTATGTAGATATATGTATATATATACATATATATATACACATATATCTATATAAGAAAGGGGTTACACTTCCCTCCACAGCGGGGAGACGAGAAGCCTTTTTCTTTGTCAATCTGTGACTAGAAGAAAGAGAGATAGAAGTCAAGACAGAGCTAGGGGTGTCAAACGTGTCAGGTTAAACGGGTCACGAGTGAAAAATATGTAAACCCATACACGACACGTTTAATAAACGGGTGAAAAATCTTAACACAAACATGAACCATTTAATAAACAGGTAACACGATATGACACTTTAACACGTTTAATTTTATTAAAATTTTAACCCACACCAAAAAATAATTCTATTAAAATTTTAAACTCCATTAATTACCCACAACATCTGAACTCTCTTAATTAAAAGATTTTCAGTTGGGTGCCACTTGCAAAAGCAAGTGAGAAGGTTGAATGACTAAAGAAAGGGGTTACAGTTGTTTATAGGCATTAGAGGTCTCCTTCATTTAAATTTGTCAATGTGGGATTCAAGTAAAAAATTTTCAGTATGTTCACTGTACAGACCTAAAAGCTTTCATTGTGTTCTAAGAATGGATGAAACTGACAAACTTCTAAGAATTCCAATGACAAGAACTCCATTCATGTTATCTCTTCCTTGGCGGCATCTATATGAGTTTGTTCACCTTTCTCCTATACTTTTATGGAACTTTTCAGTGGTCTCGACAATTAAAAAAAAGGCCGATGTTATAAAGGTTGCATTTTCTTGTAGGAATTTGAAACCATGAAGGGCAGTAGTAGCTCACTCAATAATTCAGGTACCCTATTTATTTGTACATGTTTTTCCATCCCTCATTTTCAAATATTATGGATAGACCAACTGACTGCAACTAACAACTTCTCTGGGATAAATAACGAAAACCAAATTAGAGGGTGATTGGGGCAGCTATGGATGTCGAATAGTGGCACCGCGACGGCTGGAGCCGCAACAGTTGTTTCTGGGTAACTGCAGAGGAGCTGCACCCCTAAATTTTTTAAAATAATAATTATTTTTTTATTATATTAATTTTTTAAACAGGTAAACGGGTGATGAACGGGTTGACATGTCTCACCCGAACATAACCATTTATTAAACATGTTTAACGGGTTAACCTGTTTACCACCCAAACCCGTTAAGGTCTCACCTAAACCCATTTAATTCGTGTCGATTTATCGTGTTGTGTCAGATTTTGACAAGCCTAGTCGGAGCGTCGTTGAGAGAGAAAGGAAAAGTGAGAGGCGAAGAGAGAGAGACGAAGAGAGAGAGAGAAAGGCGAAGAGAGTCGTTCACAGAGAGAGAGGGGAGAACAAAAATAAAAAAAGACCACACAGTCCCCGTATTTATTGTTCATCAAATGCTGTGATATTTTGTGGCTAACAAGAGTCAAAATTGAGGCCTCATTAAAATTTCAAATGTGTATTTTGTGTTTTGGGTGTTTTCTAGAACACAATTTTTTTGGCTTGTTTCCAAGACAATTAATATGAAACAAAAATAAAACAATTATCAAACGCGTTTTTGTTTTCATTTTTGACAAAAATTAAAAATAAAAACACAATACAAGAGACAAAAATAATTTGGAAAAATAAACTTAGTCGGTGCACATCCAAAAAAAAATGCACAAGCATTCACTTTATATTGGATTAAAACCAAGAAACAAACAAGAAAAGTCTCAAAAAACCAAAATCGGAACATATATATCAGACAAAGTGTCAGTGTTGGAGGGATGGACTTCAATGCGATTCTTGAAGAGTGAAATCTCGACCGATGGAGAACTGCTTCGAGACTTAGGTTATTTGGAGACTCAATTTGAGTGTTGCCATTGAGGTTGAGGGCAATGATGGTATTGAGAGAATTAAAGAGGCCAAGAAAGCTATGTAGTGAATCCTAATCTAAAAAATCTCAAACATAACCCTAATTTTTTTCTAAAAAAATCCTAATAAGAACCGAAAACCTTTTAAAAAAACAGAATAATAGCATTGCCTTTGTAGTCTTCAATCGCTTAAAAAGCTTTAGTTCAAAGATGTAATGAATTTGAATGGAAAAAAAAAACACTTTAAGAGCTTCCCAACGCCATAGCCATTCTTGAACAGAGAGACAATGAGTGCTATATTTGAGTAGAAAACAGAGAGATGGCTAGCGAGAACTATTTATTGATTGATATATATTGCAATATGGGTATTTTAGTAATTAGCTCATTTGACAAAATGTTGTGCACGGTCTCAGCTCATTAATAGATGTGATGAGGTGAAATATGAGAGTATGATTGGAGGAGGAGGAGAGGAGTTGGTCTGGAGGGGGGAGGGGGGTGTTTGTGTGCTACTGCGCGCATTAGATAGTAAAAGGCCGTAAGAATTTTGAAAGATGGATAGGTTTGTTTGGTAATGTTTTCGTTTCGCGTCTTCAAAATAATAAAAAAAATAGACAAATTTTTGTCTCTGTTTTGTAATAAACACTGAAACAGAAAATATATTTGGGTGTCATTTTTGTCAATCAAATTATGAGAATAAAAAAAAAACATGTTTGGTAATTACTTCAAGTTTTATCCTAAATATGCTTTATAATATCTCATACAACAATATAGAAATCCAAAAATTTCTTAACTCAAAACATCAACTTTTTTTTTTTAACAAAAAAGAGAAATTTTATTTATTCACAAATCAAAGAATTATAAGAAGCAGAAGAAAGACACATTCAACTTCCTATTACAAACAAACAAAATTAACAAAACAAAACCAAAACACTCAATTATGATCCAAGACAACAAGAAGACAGCCAACCCCTAAATTTACAGTCCAATACCATCATAACAGTTCTCTAATTTTTCAAATTTCAAACAAAACAACACTCCAATTTCAGCCAACAAACCACTCCAACTACTAACCCTTATCATAAAAAATCAAAGTTTTCTTCTTACACAAAACTGGCAAGCCCTTCTGATCAAAAAACAAAGCTAACCCAACCTCACTAGGTAGCTTCAGATCTAGCGAAAAATTAATAGATCTCCTACTCATTACAGCATGACCAGTTACTTTATCGCCAATAGCATTTGCTTCTCAAAATATATGCACCAATCGATACTCCAAACCACTAAGAAAAACTTTAATCTTCCTCATATAATCCAGGCAAGGCCACGAGCAAGCACAAACACCCAAAAAGAATTAACAAGAACCAACGAGTCACATTCAATGATAAACAAACAATGGTAAAATAAAAAAAATAGTATTAAACACATTTTTATCAAACATATGAAATCGTGAATGACTTTCCCATTCATTCACGATTTCATGCAACATTGTGCAAACAACAACATACAACAAAGTATGATCAATGACTAAAATAGTCACAGTGTGTAGAAGGAATGCAACCTAAAATCACAAGTTTTGGCCATGGTTAGAAATAGTTTTCGGGCATCAAATTAGCATTCAATTCTACATCTCGCAGTACAACATGGTAAAGATGGATAAATTCATTCACAAATCTAATTGGATCCCAAATGATACAAGTTACAAATTCAAACTAGAGGAAAATACAATAAGGGTTGATGATATTTCCTTCACGATTTTAGACCCAAAAAATTTGTAAATGCCACAATGTTATAGCATCTTAGCATTGATACAAAAAAAAATGACTCATAATAAATTCTTATAATACAATGTTACCCTAAAATGACATTATATACATCTGACATGTGAACTATCCTGAAAATAAAGACCACACACACTCACACACAAAACTTCAGAGAAAACACACACACATTCACACACAAAACACACAGACCACACTACAAAAATAAAGACATACAAATATACAGATCTATGTATATTGTGGTAAAAAAAATATAGATATTTATGAAAAAAATACGATTAGAATCTATTATGTACAAATCGATGTGTGTGTGTGTATATATATATATATATATATATACAAGAAAGGGGTTACACTTACCTTCACAGCGAGGAGACGAGGAGCTTTCTTCTTTGTCGATCTGTTACTGGAAGAGAGAGAGAGAGAGAGAGAAAGGAGTAGAGAGTCAGAGCGTCATTGAGAGAGAAATGAGAACGAAAAAAGAAAAAAGACCACACAATCCCTGTATTTATAGTTCATCAAATGTTGTGGTATTTTGTGACTAACAAGAATCAAAGTTGAGACCTCTTTAAAATGTCAAACGCTTGTTTTGTGTTTTGGTTGTTTTCTGAAACACAATTTTTTTGGATTGTTTTTCAAGACAAGTAATATGAAACAAAAACCAAAATAATTACCAAACATATTTTTGTTTTCATTTTTGACAAAAACTAAAAACAAAAACACAAAACAAGAGAGAAAAACAGTTTGAGAAAATAAACTTAGTCGGTGCACATCTGAAAACCCAAATCCACAAGCATTCACTTTATATTGGATTAAAACCAAGAAACAAACAAGAAAATTCTCAAAAAAACCAAAATTGGAACATATATATTAGACTAAGTTCAGTGTTGGAGGGATGGACTACAATGTGATTCTTGAAGAGTGAAATCTCGGCTGATGGAGAATTGGTTCGAGACTTGGGTTATTTGGAGACTCAATTTAAGTGTTGCCGTTGAGGTTGTGGGTGGTGATGGCATTGAGAGAGTTAAAGAGGCTAAGAAAGCTACGTAGTGAAACCCTAATCTAAAAAATCCCAAAAATAATCCTAACTTTCTTTAGGAAAACCCCTAATAAGAACATAAAACCTTTTAAAAAAACAGAATAATAGCATTTCCTTTGTAGTCTTCAATCAGTTAAAAAGCTTCACTGCAAAGAAGTAATGAATTTGGATGAAAAAAAAACACACTCTAAGAGCTTCCTAATGCCATAGCCATTCTTGGACAGCGAGACAATGAGTTCTATATTTGAGTAGAAAACAGAGAGACGGTAGGCAAGAACTATTTATTGATTGATATACGTTGCTACAGGGATATTTTAGTAATTAGCTCATTCGACAAAATATTGTGCACAGTCTCAGCTCGTTAATAGATATGATGTAGTGAAATAGGAGAGTACGATTGGAGGAGGAGGATAGGAGTTGGTCTAGAAGAGGGAGGTGGGGTGTTTGTGTGGTACCGTGTGCATTAGGTAATAAAAGGCCGTATGAATTTTGAAAGATGGATGAGGTCATTTAGTAATGTTTTTGTTTTCTCATCTTCAAAACAATCAAAAACAGAAACAATTTTTGTCTCTGTTTTGTGATAAACACTGAAATAGAAAACAAAATAGGTGTCATTTTTTTTCTATCAAATTATGAGAAAAAAATAAAAAACATGTTTGGTAACTACTTCAAATTTTATCCTAAATATGCTTTATAGTATCTTATACAATAAAATAGAAATCCAAAAATTTCATAACTCAAAACATACATTTTTTTTTTAACAAAAAAGAGAAATTTTATTTATTCACAAATCAAAGAGTTGCAAGAAGCAAAAAAATGCAACATACGCCTTCCCATTACAAACAAACAAAATTAACAAAAAAAAAACCAAAAAACTCAGCCATGATCCAAGATAACAAGAAGACAGTCAGTCCCTGAATTAACAGTCCAATACCATCATAACAACTTTCTTCCATTTCCCAAATTTCAAACAAAACAACGCTCCAACTTCAACCAACAAACCACCCTAACTAGTATCTCTTATCATAAAAAACCATAATTTTTTTCTTATGCAATACTGGCAGGCTTTTCTGATCAGAAAACAAAGCTAACCCAACCTCATTAGTCAGCTTTAGATCCAACAAAAAATCAACATATCACCTACCCATTATAGCATGACTAGCTAGTCTATCAACAACAACCTTTGTTTCTCGAAATACATGCACCGATCGATACTCCAAACCACTAAGAAAAGCTTTAATCTTCCTCATATAATCTAGGCAAGGCCACGACCAAGCACAAACACCCAAAACAGAATTAACAAGAACCAACGAGTCACATTCAATGATAAACAATCAAAGGCAAAATGATAAAAATAGTATTAAACACATGAAATTGTGAATGACTTTTCCATTCCTTCACTATTTCATGCAGCATTATGCAAACAATAACATATAACAAAGTATCATCAATGACTAAAATAGCCACAGTGTGTACAAAGAATGCCACCTAAAATCACAAGTCTTGGACCATGGTTAGAAATAGTTCTCAAGCATCAAATTGGCATTCAATTCTACATCTCGCAGTACAACATGGGTAAAGATGGATAAATTCATTCACAAATCTAATTGGATCCCAAATGATACAAGTTACAAATTCAAACTGGAGGAAAATACAATAAGGATTGATGATATTTCCTTCACGATTTTAGACACGAAAAAATTTGTAAATGCCACAATGTTATAGCATCTGAGCATCGATACAAAAAAAATTACTCATAATACATTCTTATCATGCAATATTACCCTAAAATGGCAGTATATATATTTGGCATGTGAACTATCCCGAAAATAAAAACCACACACACTCACACACAAAACTTAAGAGAAAACACAAACACACACACATTTGCACACAAAACACATAGACCACACCTCAAAAATAAAGACAATCAAATACATAGAGTTATGTATATTTGTGGTGAAAAAATATGATTAGGATCTGTTATGTATAGATCTATATAGATCTATGCATATATATATAGATCTATGTATATAGATATATGTACATATATTTATACAAGAAAGGGGTTACACTTATCTTCACAGCGAGGAGATGATGAGCCTTCTTCTTCATTGATCTGTGACTAGAAGAGAGAGAGAGGAGTAGAGAGTCAGAGCATTGTTAAGAGCGAGAGGAGAAGAGAGAGGTGAAGAGAGTCATTCATAGAGAGAGAGAGGGGAGAAAAAAAATACAAAAAGACCACACAGTCCCCATATTTATAGTTCATCAAATGCTGTGATATTTTGTGGCTAACAAGAGTCGAAGTTGAGACCTCATTAAATTTTCAAATGCGTGTTTTGTGTTTTGGGTGTTTCCTAGAACACAATTTTTTTGGCTTGTCTCCAAGACAACTAAAATGAAACAAAAAAAAATAAAATTATCAAACACGTTTTTGTTTTCATTTTTGACAAAAATTAAAAGCAAAAACAAAAAACCAGAGACAAAAATAGTTTGAAAAATAAACTTAGTCGGTGCACATCCAAAACCCAAATCTAGAAGCATTCACTTTATATTGGATTAAAACCAAGAAACAAACAAGAAAAGTCTCAAAAAGAGGCCAAAAGACTAAGTGTCAGTGTTGGAGGATGAACTTCAGTGCGATTCTTGAAGAGTGAAATCTCGGTCGACAGAGAACTAGTTTGAGACTTGGGTTATTTGAAGACTCAATTTGAGTGTTGCCGTTGAGGTTGAGGGTGGTGATGGCATTGAGAGAATTAAAGAGGCTAAGAAAGCTACGTAGTGAAATCATAATCTAAAAACATCTCAAAAAGAACCATAATTTTCATCTAAAAAAACCCTAATTAAAATAGAAAACCTTTAAAAAAAAAGAATAATAGCATTACCTTCGTAGTCATTAATCGATTACAAAGCTTCAGTGCAAAAAAGTAATGAATTTGGATGAAAAAAAAAACACTCTAAGAGATCCCAACGCCATAGCCATTCTTGAATAGATAGACAATGAGTGTTATATTTTAGTAGAAAATAGAGAGACAGCAGTCTTGAACTATTTATTGATTGATATATGTTGCAATAGGGGTATTTTAATAATTAGCTCATTCGACAAAATGTTGTGCACGGTCTCATCTTGTTAATAGATGTGATGTGGTAAAATAGGGGAGTACGATTGGTGGAGGAGGAGGATAGGAGTTGGTCTAGAGGAGGGAGGTGGGCTATTTGTGTGGTACCGCGTGCATTAGGTAGTAAAAGGCCGTATGAATTTTGAAAGATGGATGGATTCATTTGGTAATGTTTTCGTTTTCACTTCTTCTAAACAATAAAAAACAGAGACAATTTTTGTCTCTGTTTTGTGATAAAAACTGAAATAAAAAATATGTTTAGGTGTCATTTTTGTCTATAAAATTATGAGAATAAAAACAAAAAATATATTTGGTAACTACTTCAAGTTTTATCCTAAATATGTTTTATAATATCTCATACAACAAAATACAAATCCAAAAATTCCTTAACTCAAAACATCCACTTTTTTTTTTAACAAAAAAGAGAAATTTTATTTATTCACAAATCAAAGAATTACAAGAAGAAGAAGAAAGGAACATACACCTTCCCATTACAAACAAAAAAATTAACAAAACAAAATCAAAAAACTCAGCCACGATCCAAGACAGTAAGAAGACAGCCAACCCCTGAATTAACAGTCCAATATCATCATAACTGCTTTCTTCCAGTTCCCAAATTTCAAACAAAACAACACTCCAACTTCAACCAAAAAACAACCCTAACTACTATCCCTTATCATATAAAACTAAAGTTTTCTTCTTATGCAAAACTGGAAGGCCCTTCTGATCAGAAAACAAAACTAACCCAACCTCATTAGGTAGCTTTAGATTCTGCGAAAAATCAACAGATCTCCTACCCATTAAGCATGACTAGCTAGTCTATCGACAACAACATTTGCTTCTCGAAATACATGCACCAATCGATACTCCAAACCACTAAGAAAATTTTTAATCTTCCTCATATAATCCAGGCAAGGCCACGGGCAAGCACAAACACCCAAAATAGAATTAACAAGAACCAACAAGTCACATTCAATGATAAACAATCAAAGGCAAAATGATAAAAATAGTATTAAACACATTTTTAGCAAACACATGAAATCATGAATGACTTTTCCATTCATTTACGATTTCATGCAACATTATGCAAACAACAACATATAACAAATTATCATCAATGACTAAAATAACCACTGTGTTTAGAAGGAATGCCACCTCAAATCACAAGTTTTGGGCCATGGTTAGAAACAATTTTTAGGCATCAAATTGACATCCGATTCTACATCTCGCAGTACAATATGGGTACAAATGGATAAATTGATTCACAAATTTAATTGGATCCCAAATGATACAAGTAATAAATTCAAACCGGAGGAAAATACAATAAGGGTTGATGATATTTTCTTTACGATTTCAGACACGAAAAAATTTGTAAATGCCACAATGTTATAACATCTGTGCATCGATACCCAAAAAAAATTGACTCATAACACATTCTTATCATACAATGTTACCCTAAAATGGCATTATATACATCTGACATGTGAACTATCCCGAAAATAAAGACCACACACAAAACTTTAGAGAAAACACACACACATATACACTTACACACACAGATCACACCTGAAAATAAAGACATACAAATATATATATCTGTGTATCTTGTGGTAAAAAAAATACAGATATTTATGAAAAAAATACAATTAGGATCTATTATGTAGAAATCTATGAAGATCTATGCACATATATATATATATACAGATTTATGTATATATATACATATATCTATACAAGAAAGGGGTTACACTTACCTTCAGAGCGAGGAGATGAGGTGCCTTCTTCTTCGTCAATTTTTGACTGGAAGAGAGTGAGGAGAAGAGAGACTTGGAGAGAGAGAAGCGAAGAGAGTCGTTCACAGAGAGAGAGGGGAGAACGAAAATGGAAAAAGAGCACACAATCCCCGTATTTATAGTTCATCAAATGCTATGGTATTTTATGGCTAACAAGAGTCAAATTTGAGACCTCATTAAAATTCCAAACACATGTTTTGTGTTTTGGGTGTTTCCTAGAACACAATTTTTTGTTCCCATTTTTTTGGCTTGTTTCCAAGACAACTAATATGAAACAAAAATGAAAACAATTACCAAACACGTTTTTATTTTCATTTTTGACAAAAATTAAAAACAAAAACACAAAACATGGGACAAAAATAGTTTGGAAAAATAAGCTTAGTCAGTGTACATCCGAAAATCCAAATCTACAAGCATTGATTTTATATTGGATTAAAACCAAGAAACAAACAATAAAAGTCTCAAAAAATCAAAATCGGAACACATATATCAGACTAAGTGTCAGTGTTGGAGGATGGACTTCAATGTGATTCTTGAAGAGTGAAATCTCGACCGATGAGCAACTTATTCAAGACTTGGGTTATTTGGAGACTCAATTTGAGTGTTGCCGTTGAGGTTGAGGGTGGTGATGGCATTGAGAAAATTAAAGAGGCTAAGAAAGCTACGTAGTGAAACCCTAATCTAAAAAATCCCAGTCTCTCTCTCTCTCTCTCTCTCAACGATGCTCTGGCTCTCTACTCATCTCTCTCTTTCTCTCTTCCAGTCACAGATCGATGAAGAAGAAGGCTCTTTGTCTCCTTATTGTGATGGTAAGTGTATCCCCTTTCTTGTATAAATATATGTATATATATGTATAGAGTTACATAGAGCTATACATAGATCTGTATATTTGTATGTCATTATTTTCAGGGGTGTGGTCTGTGTGTTTTTTTGTGTGTCTGTATATGGTAGTGGTTTTCGGTGATGGCCTATGTGGCATCACAAGTTGTGCCCTATTCATTCCCTTTGAAAAGCAAGAAGGGCAATGAGACCCAAAAGGTTCCCCGGAGATAGTTCATGCATGAACCGGTGTGATTGGGCTTTAATTTATACCTTGTATATTTCTAATGTTGAGGTGCTGGGATATTTTTATAAATGCTTTACTTATTATCTTGTACCTGTATTTAATTATAGAAAGCTTTCATTACTTATTCGTATGATTTGTGGAATGTTGGTTTTTAAAATTTTGTAAATGCTTAGGAAAATGATTATCCTACTGAGCGTGTGGTTGCTCATCCCTTACTAATATTTTCAGAGACTAGCATGCATCTTGGGACATAAGTGATGGAATGCTTGTGGGAGCTTGGACTAGAAATAATCTCTTTTGGAGGTTTTTTTGTATTCACCTTTAGAACTTATGTAGAAATGTTAGCACTCAAGTATTGTATTTGAAAAGGTTGTCTTGAGGCATTTTTGGTGTACACTTGATCATCCCATAGAGGGATTATTATTTTGGGTATTGTAATGTAAAATTATGACTTTGGGTACTAAGTTGTGGTATATATTAGTGTTGGATGTATCTGAGTTTGAGAGGACTTTGTGGGCTTCTAATTGTCACCCCGGATTTAGTTGGATTATATTTTGAATGGAGGCATGTTGTGAATGTTTAGTTATTTTAAATTATGTTATGCTCTCACAGGGATGGTCTTACTAATTGGTTGGAAGCCCAATTTTCAAAGGAAACTCTGCCAATTTTTTTTTTTTTAAAAATTGATTTATTTCAACTAAAAAAGATACTTTACTAGATGTTTTTACAACATATCGGCATGTGTTTTTTTTTAAATAAACAAAGTATTTTGTTTTAATCTTGTTTTTATGAAATTTGGGGTGTGACAAGTTGGTATCAGAGCTTAGGTATTAGGTCTTATATGGGAGCTGTAGGTAATTGAATTGTCCAAATATGTTTCGCACATAAAGTTTTTGAAAGTCATTAGGCTTTTGAGGTTAATTGTAGGAAACAATGTATCTTATAAGCTCGACTACTTCTCTAGAATGTATATGTTTGAATTAGTGATCTAAAGCCTAGTTGCATATGTAGGATGGAAGCAAGAAGAGGACGTGGGAGACTACCCCGAGGAGGGAAAAATCAAGTACCGCCACGTCAAAACACTATGAATGACATCTACCAATGTTTGAGGGAGCTCACTACAATGGTACAACAACAAGCCGAGAACAACAACAACAACCATACTACTGCCACCCAAGCTCAAGCTCAAGTACAACAAGTTGGAGGTGAGGGTAGAAGGATAATGGTTCTTAAAGAATTTATGCGACAACGCCCTCCTACTTGAGGTAGAGAAATGGCTTCGACAAGTGAAGAAAGCGATGGATGACATGGATATTGCCAATGACTTGAGAGTTGGTCTAGCTGCATATCTTATGGAAGGGGAAGCTGACCATTGGTGGGAGTCGGTAAAAAAAAGGAGAAACGTGGAACAAATGACTTGAAATTTTTTTGAAGAGGTTTTCAATGGAAAGTACTTCCCGAATTAGTGAGGGATAAGATGACATCCGACTTCATGACACTTCAACAACGTAACATAACTGTCACTCAATATGAGTCCAAGTTCGTGGAGCTCTCCTGCTTTGCTATAGAGTATGTATCGACTGAGGCCAAAAAGGCCAAATTGTTTGAAAAAGGTTTGAAGCCATCTATTCGGGAGAAATTGGTGGCTCTTCACATTTGTGACTTCGGCAAATTAGTTGAACGGGCTACCCTAGTTGAGGAAACTCAAGTCATTCGACAACGCCGCCAACATAGGAAGAGTCAATCCAAGACCGACAATGGTAGTGGTGGACGTCACAAGGATACTCCATACCAACGTCCAGAACGCAGTATGGGTCAAGGGAGTGAGTCAAGCTATGCACAAAGTTCGAGACCAGGAGGCCGCGTTGAGTGAGTGCCGACACACTTGAAGCGGTGTTATGGGTGTGGTGGCACAGGTCACCTCAGGAGTCACTGTTTTTCAGTAGGTTCTTCACCACAGGGACAAAGTAGTAGGGGATTTTATCAGCAGTCCACAAAGCTACCACATTAGCTGACTTCTTATGCTCATGTACAGACAGTACCACAGTAGCCCCAAACCACTCAATTCAAATCTCAGCCACAACACCAAGCTCAACAGAAGAAACAGGGAACCAAGACTCAGGGCACTGATACCTCAGCTCGCATTTATGGTTTAGTTCAGCTTGATGGGAGTGCTTTTAATGCAATAATGGAGGGTATGATTCTTTTCTATAATTCATGGGCTCGTATCTTGTTTGATCCCGGGACAACCCATTCTTTTATTTTTACATCATATGCGATTGCATTGGGGTTAGAGTTTGAGCCTTTGGGTTATATGCTATATGTAGATCTACCTACCGGGGATTGTTTGGACACAACTAGAGTGTGTAGGAATTGTATACTTCGCTTTTGAGAGAAAGAGTTGAGGGTATATTTAATTGCTTTGGAGATGATGGGGTATGATGTTATTTTCGGAATGGATTGACTATCTTCCTACCATGCTACTATGGATTGCTACCGGTGCACCAGGGGATATACTTTTCTATTTCATGGGTGAAAATAGTATCCCTGGGCATCTCTATACGATGGGGGAAACACATTCTGAAGGTTGATATAGGGAGTAACCTAAGTTTCTTAGTCCACATTTCTGGACAGGAACGAGATGATGTGGAGTTCACTTTTATTCTTGTAGTATCCGATTTTCTTGACATTTTTTTTGATGAGTTGCCTGGATTACCTCCATTGAGGGAAATGGAGTTTTCTATTGAGCTTTACCCTGGCACGGAACCGATATCCATTGCTCCTTATCGCATGGCGCCGTTGGAGTTGAAGGAGTTAAGAAAACAACTAGATGAACTTCTTATCCTTGGGTTTATACGGTTGAGTACTTCACCTTGGGGTGCTTCCATCCTCTTTGTGAAGAAAAAAGATGAAACCCTTAGATTGTGTGTGGACTATAGGAAGTTGAATCGGGTGACTATAAAGAACAAGTATCCTTTACCCCGCATCGACGACCTCTTTGATCAATTGAAGGGTTCTCGTTATTATACAAAGATTGATCTCTGCACGGGGTATCATCAATTGAGAATTAGAGATGAAGATATTCCCAAGACCGCTTTTCGGACAAGGTATAGGCACTTTGAGTTTGTGGTGATGTCATTTGGACTCACGAATGCACCTGCGGCTTTTATGGATTTGATGCATCGTGTGTTTCAGCCCTACCTTGACCAATTCATGATTGTCTTCATTGACGTCATCCTTATCTATTCTAAAACACATGAGGAGTACGCACTACACCTCAAGCTAGTTTTGCAAACATTGAGGGAACACAAGTTGTATGATAAAAAGAGCAAATGTGAGTTTTGGATGAGAGAAGTCAAGTTTTTGGGAGATGTAGTATTCGAGGAAGGAGTGTCAGTGGATCCATCCAAGATTGAAGCAGTTTTGAAATGGGATCGACCTAAGAATGTAACCGAGGTCCGAAGCTTCTTGGGACTAGTCGGTTATTATCAGAGGTTCGTAGAGGGATTTTCTCGTATATCTATGCCGTTGACACGACTTACTCGAAAGGGGGAAAATTTTGAGTGGAATGAAGATTGTGAGCAATCTTTTGAGATTTTGAAGAAAAGGTTAACCACATCACCTATTCTCATTATACCTGCTAGTGGTAAGGGCTATGATGTGTATACGGATGCTTCATTACGGGGACTTGGGTGTGTGTTGATGCAACATGGGAATGTCATCGCTTATGGTTTAAGGCAATTGAAGACCCATGAGCAAAATTATCCCACTCATGATTTGGAACTTGTCGCTGTTGTATTTGCCCTCAAATTATGGCGTTGTTACTTGTATGGAGAACGGTTTCAAGTATACTCTGACCATAAGAGTTTGAAGTATATCTTCACACAAAAGGATCTGAATGTTCGCCAACGACGCTGGATGGAGTATCTAGAAGATTATGACTTTACCCGTAGCTATCATCATGGGAAGACCAATGTGGTTGTAGATGCTTTGAGTAGAAAGTCGCGTGGTGAAGTTAGTGGTATGTTGGCAAGTAAATAGAAAATGATGGATGCACTTGGAGACTATGATCTATGGGTTGGAGGAGATGGATCCCAACCATGCTTGTTTAACCTAGTGGCTCAACCTACCCTCTAACGTAGGATTGTTGAGTTGCAATGCTTGGATCCTTCCTTAGAGTCAATTCTAGCTCAATTGGAAAATGGGGAAGTAGTTGAAGGTTGGTGTTTGAGAAATGGAGAACTGAGATATGGGAAAAAGCTATGTGTACCGGATGATTCGTCCCTAAAGGAGGAGATACTTAGAGAGTGTCATCGCTCTAAGTTTGTGATCCACCCCGGTGGCATAAAAATGTATAGGGACATGAAACGTCAGTATTGGTGGAAGGGAATGAAGAAGGATGTGACAATATTCATAGCACGATGTGCAGTGTGTCAACAAGTGAAGGTGGAGCATCAAAAATTCAGAGGATTACTACAGTCCTTGCCTATCCCAGAGTGGAAGTGGGATCACATCACCATGAATTTCGTGTCTGGTTTTCAGTGGACTTCGCGAGGGCATAATTTTGTATGGGTCATTGTAGATAGACTCACCAAGTCCGGTCCTTTCTTGAGTACACTTTAGAAACCCTGAGCAAGTCTTATATTCGTGAGATTGTTAGATTACATGAAATTCCACTCTCTATTGTGTCGGATCGTGATTCTCGTTTTGTAGTGCAATTTTGGCAAAGTCTACAACGAGCTATGGGGACAGAGTTACACTTTAGCACTGTTTTTCATCCTCAAACGGGAGAGAGTAGTTTATTTGGTCCGGAGATAGTGAGGGAGACAACTGAAAAGGTACAAATAATTCAGGAACGACTACGCACAACTCAAAGCCGACAGAAGAGTTATGCGGATTAGAGGAGGAGGCCATTGGAGTTCAAAAAGGGTGAATATGTGTTCTTGAAAGTGTCACCTCGGAAAGGAATATTTTGCTTTAGAAAAAAAGGGAAGTTGGCTCCAAGGTACATTGGGCCTTTTGAGATAGTGAAACGAGTAGGGGTGGTGACATACAAGCTTGCTTTACCACCTCAGCTTTCGGGAGTTCATGATGTGTTCCATGTGTGCCATTCTACGAAAATGTGAGCCCAACACATCACATATTCTTGATTGGCAAGACATCCAAATACAAGAGGACATAAGCTACAATGAAGCGCCAATGCAAATTCTTGATAGGAGGGAACAAGTTCTACGCAACACAGTTATACCTCTTGTGAAGGTGTTTTGGCAACACCATGGCGTTGAAGAAGCTACTTGGAAATTGGAGACCGATATGCAAGCACGATATCCACATTTTTTCGACCTTGGAGGTTAGTAACAAGTTTCGGGGACGAAACTTATTTTAACGGGGGTAGATTGTCAGATCCCGTGTGTTATATAAATATAAATGATATCAACTTGCTAGTATTTTTAAAATAATTAAAATGATGAGAGAAAATTCAAATCATTGTTAAAAGAGTAGTCGTGTAAGCTTGAAGTACGAACGTATTGACTTTTGTGTCAAATTTAATTTTTAGAGGTGTTTAAGATTGATAAGGATAACTAAGTAAATATATTAATATTTTTAAATCAAAATAATATTACCATTAAATTCGGGAGGTCCGAGAAATTTGGAATGAATGCTTAGCTTATATAGCGGTTCGGAGGGGTAAAATAGTAATTTTAGTGTTTCAGGTGTAAATTAACTTTAGTTTTGAGATAAATCATAAAAATAAATATTTTTAGGTTAAACTAACATTAAAAATGAATCCGGAACGTCGAAAACCTTAGAGTAGTCATATGGATCAAAATTAGAATGTTTAGTGGTAAAACTGTAATTTCGAAGAAAAAAATATTTTTCAGTCCATGAATAGTAGAATTCGGGACTTGGAACCCTAGGATAAGATAAAGGGAAAGAGAAAGGGGAAGAAGAAGGTCCATAAAGCTTGGAGTTTGCTTGAAAGTCTTATGAACTTGGCTTGAGAATCTTAGAGATTAAGCTTGAAATTTTGATTTCTAGGTGAAGTTTTCCTCTCTCTTGCATTTACAATGTGCATCTTATTTATTTTCTTTAATTAAAGTTTACTATGTGTTGGATGGAAAAATTACTTGTTATAAACCTTGATTTAGTGTTGAATATGCCATGGATTGTGAATCTACATGCATAAAAATGATTTTAGTGTGGTGAGTTTCAAACCCTTGTTTGATTTTAGTTATGAGTATTTAATTAAACTTATGGTTTAGGAGGTTTTGAAGTATATTATGATCTTGTACAAAATATGACTTATTCTCTTGGAAATGGAAATGATTTTAGTATTATGGGTTTGAAACCCTTGTTTGATTTTAGTTGTGAGTATTTGATAAAACTAATAATTTGGGGGTTTTAACGTATGTTATGATCTTGTACATAATATAACTTATTCTCTTAGAAATGAAAATGTCTTAGTTTGATTTTTAGTTATGGGTATTTGATTAAACCTATAATTTGGGGGTTTTGAAGTATGCTATTATTTTGTACATAATATATATGACTTATTTTCTCTTGGAAATGGTTGTGTTGCTTTAGAAATGCAACTTTTGAGATTTGAGTTTACCACATGTTTGATTAAATGTCAAAGTTATGACATGTGTTTTCAAAAGAATTTATGGATATAGAAAATAATGATTTTTGAAAAATGTATGCTCGATACTGACAGACAGAGGGTTAGTAGACGGTTGAGACCTATTGAGTGAGTTGCCAAGGGGACTACTAGTCCTAAGAGGGATTGGTTATGGTAGTGGTTTTCGGTGATGACCTATGTGACGTCACAAGTTGTGCCCTACACATTCCCTTTGAAAAGCAAGAAGGGCGATGAGACCCAACAGGTTCCCCGGAGATAGTTCATGCATGAACCGGTATGATTGATGATATTGTCTATATGCGAGGCATGCATGATATTTGCTATGATGGTTGAGTTTTAATTTATACCTTGTATATTTTTAATGTTGAGGTGTTGAGAGATTTTTATAAATACTTTACTTATTATCTTGTACCTGTATTTAATTATAGAAAGCTGTCATTACTTATTCGTATGATTTGTGGAATGTTGGTTTTTAAAACTTTGTAAATGCTTGGAAAAAGGATTATCCTACTAAGCGTGTGGTTACTCATCCCTTACTAATATTTTCAGAGACTAGCATGCATCCCGGGACATAAGTGATAGAATGCTTGTAGGAGTTTGGACTAGAAAGAATCTCTTTTGGAGTTTTTTTTGTATTCACCTTTAGAATTTTTGTAGAAATGTTAGCATTTAAGCATTGTATTTAAAAAGGTTGTCTTGAGGCATTTTTGGTGTACACTTGATCATCCCATAGAGGGATTATTATTTTGGATATTGTAATGTAAAATTATGAATTTTGGTACTAAGTTGTGGTATATATTGATGTTGGATGTATCCGGGTTTGGGAGGATTTCGTGGGTCTCTAATTGCCACTCCGGATTTAGCTGAATTATATTTTGAATGGAGGCATGTTGTGGATGTTTAGTTAGTTTAAATTATGTTATGCTCTCGTACGGATGCTCTTACTAATTGGTTGGAAGCCCAATTTTCAAAAAAAACTCTGTCGAAATTTAAAAAAAAAATTTGATTTATTTCAACTAAAGAGATACTTTCCTAGATGTTTTTACAACATACCGGCATGTGTTTTTTTTAAATAAACAAAGTATTTGTTTTAATCACGCTTGTATGAAATTTGGGGCATAACAGTTTTTTATGAAATTTTGTGTGTGAGTGTGTGTGGTCTTTATTTTTGGGATAGTTCACATGCCAGATGCATATAATGCCATTTTAGGGTAACATTGTATGATAAAAATATATTATGAGTAATTTTTTTTTGTATGGATGCTCAGATGCCATAACATTGTTGCATTTACAAAAATTTGTATTTTAATGTACTACTAATGTGTGTGTGTTTTGGTGTACTAATGTGCTTATTAAGAAGTTTAATTATTTTATGGGTTAATCGATTTAGCCTAACTCATTATAACATATTTACAACATGAATAAAAAATAGATTGAACTTATTTTACTCCAATCTAATTTAACCCAACGCATAATCAACCCAACTCACCCGTTTGTCGCTTAACAATATCAGTTAAGAAATATAATGGTTTACGACATTTCTCCTCCTCTAGAATTTCAAAAATATTAAAAACCGCCATTCCCTGTACTCCCATTCTCATGCCGCTTGTTCGCTCTTTTTATTCTCAACCATTCCATTCTCTCAAATGCAAATGACGCAAGCCCAAGTGTTGTGTACTATTAAACTAGGTGGTCCTGAGTGTTTCGTTCCCGTGTTCTTGTCTTTATTGCTTTTAACAGCATGATGATCTTTGGCTTCTTTGAAAATAATTATGGCAGTAAATGGTGATTTATTTTGTGAATTATTATTTTTTTTGAACGATTTGAATCGTTGGTTTGGATTTTGTGCTCAAGTTACTCTTCTGGTATCAAATTGTTGTTTAATGGATTTGTTGTATAACCAATTGTTTATCGAACAAATTTGACAAGTATTTATGCTCTTATTTGTTTTCATTATGCCTATATACTTGCCGATTGGTTTCCATCATCAATGCTTGGGAAAATGTTATGATTCTATTTTAGCTTCTTTCTTTCCGGTTCACTCTCTGTGTATATTTATGTATTGAAAAACTTAATCTGGTACTGAGAATGATAAGGATTTGGATTTAGATTAAATTTTAGGTGACAGATTCTCGCAAGAATTTTTTGCACGTATGACTGGAAGTGTGCCAACTTTACAACTTAGGTCCTTTATCTTGATGGTTGATTGTGAGATATATATATATATATATATATATATATATATATATATATATATATATTTGTTTTCTGATCATGTTCGGGGTGAAGGCATCTTATGTATAATTAGACGAGCTAATATGCCAGAACAGGCAATTTGAATTCTTTTCCAGAGAAATCATTGCTAATACTGTATTGTGGAGTTGATGATATTTCTTTTCTTTTTCTGAATATTTCCTAAGTTTTTTGGTTGACTGGAAAAATATAGTGAAGGTTGAAGTCCAAATGGGGTTTGTTTGTGTTTCATATGGATTTTGTTTATCAGTTTTTATATTTATTTAGGTTCGTAGGTTTTGATGGATCATTTAATTTTCAGGGAACTGGGATGGGTTTTGAGAGAAAATGCAAGATCTTTTCTTTTATGCAATTTGTAGTTCTTGATGAGACTCTTCTGAAAAGTCCTATGATGAAGACACGTGTCCTCGGGTTTGCTGGAACAGTGTTGCTCGGATTTAAGCACCATCGGCAACGAGTATCCTCGCCCCCGAGGTACCTCTTCATATAGGATCATGCATTCGACGTATTATACAAACAATACGTGTCCTCGGTCACCCATGTACCTCGGAAACATACCACCCTCGATCCCCGAGGTGAGCCTTTCCTCGGCGCCGAGAGTTACTCCGTCCTGAACGCTTCCTCTACTCCAGGATAAAGCTACTGACGTACGGGTCATTAGCCTATGCCAGTCTAGACTATTCATCATGACCTCGTCTTACACAAGTAACGTCAGAACATACTGGAATACAGAAGTCATAGCCAATACGTGATGGACGCGTGACATATGATATCACATTAAAAACAGACAAACCGCATGCTGTTGCTGACACGCGCTTTGGAAAAGCAAACAAGTAATTGCACCCTTCTGTTGACGAGACCGCATTCAATGCGGTAAGGTTCGGATATGAAAGGCAATAAATGCTCCTAGTACAGAGCATTTATTGCATCCTTCCCGAAAGGAGCATATGGTACCGTTGGCGTCCCGACGACTCAGCATTGATTGCTCGGGACCCGAGCAATCAATTAGAGAAGACATTCCTCATCAAATCAATACACACGCTACCTGTGCCTGATGATCACCTACTGACCACACTGACAGCAATCATGAGCTTTTAAGGTATAAATACTCCTCCCAAAAGGCAAAGCGGGTATGCAATCTCAAACTCTCTACTACAATACAGATTTTCTCAGTGTTTTCTTCTTCCTCTCTCTCATTCAAAGACTGACTAGACCGTCGGAGGGGATACGCCGGAACACACTCCGGCACCCTTCTAACTTGTTCCTCTTTATTCCAGGAAAACCTTTCACACGTACAGGAGCGTTCTTCCTTTCTCAGGATCTTCCTTTGCCGTTCCAGGTTGCCACCGTACCTTGTAGGCTGTTTCAAGCAGCGTGTTTGGCCACTCAACCGGCTCACTCAAAGTTCACCAGGGGAGAGATCTGTTCCCAATATTTTTTATATTGTGCAGGATCCTGCACGCACAATCTGGTGCCGTCTGTGGGAAACGAGTAGTTTTCCTAATCTTTTCTCTATAAAGAACAGTGACCATGGTGAACACCAGACAGAAAGGGAAAGGACCCCACCAAAGGAGTCATGAGTTGCAAGCTCCCTGCCATCACGGAGGGAGGGACCGCACCAGTACGATTAAAAGTGCCTCTACTCGGTCAAGGGGGGTAACCCCTCAAACCAGTATGGGGATCAGGTCAGGAGGATCAGCCCCCTTGGCCCGTCAGCTGGCAAAGGTGATTGAAGAGAAATTTGGCGACAGATTACGTCAGCTGGAGAAGGACAATGTAAACGTCCTTAGCCGGCTCGACGAGTTTGCCGCCTCAGGCGGAGGATCGAGGGATTCATTCCTTTCTCGAGGACTCCCCGTCCATGAGGCGGAGACAAAGGATCTAAGGAACCACCTAGATCACAAAACAGAAAGCTCCAGGGCCCCGAAGCGACCCAGAGCCGGCGAATGTCATCTTGACAACCATTCCAGGAAAGCGAGGCCATTGGCCCTGGACGACCTCCGGTGAGGTTTGTCCAGACGGAGGAAGGGAGATGAATCCGAGGAGGACTCAACCCAATCTACACGACGCCCAGGAAACGAGGGGCTTACCGATGAACCCAGGGACTTCAGGAGGCATCCCGTAAGGGAAGAAGTAGATCTCAGAGCCCGATTAGACTCCAGAAGAAAGGGTAAGACTGTCCAGGACGAGGCCGAGGACGAAGTCATGCAAACACCCTTCACGAGGGAAATCAGTGAGATGGATGTCTCAAGAAAGTTCGTCGTGCCACGGTTCAAAACCTATGATGGGCGATCCGATCCCGAAGCCCATATCAGACAATATAAGCAGATGATGTCCCTCTATCATTCGGACCAACGGTTTCTATGCCGGGTGTTCCCTATGAGCTTGGGGGACTCTGCGATGAGGTGGTTCGAGATGCTTCCCCCAAACAGTATTGGGTTCTGGAAAGAATTGACAAGGCAGTTCCTATCCCGATTCATCACGGGAAGTAAGCGCCCTAAGGACATTGGATCATTGTTGACCCTCAGACGGAGGGAATCCGAGACTCTTCGCCAGTACGCCATCCGATACTGGGAAGAGGTCAATGAGGTCGAGGGATGCTCGGAGGTCATGGCAGCAGCATCTTTTCGGCTCGGCTTGGCGAGGGACACGGACCTGTATCGATCCCTGACCAAGAAGACTCCCTCGGATATGGGGGAACTGATGGCCTGGATCAACAAGTACTCAAGGGTCGAGGACGAGATGGGAAGCAACAAAGGCCGAGCCCTCCAATCCAAGAGAAAGGAGAAAGAGCGCGAAGATATTCCCCGAAAGGGATTGCTACCCCACCCAGGGGGTTCGTCCAGAGGAGTTCACACCGTCTTCAAGGAACCCATCTTCAGGTTGCTCCATAAAATCAAACACGAGCCGTTCTTCAAATGACCGCCCAGGATGCAGAGCGACCCCTCCACCCGTGATCAAAAAGTTAGGTGTTCATATCACCGGGATGTCGGGCATCGCACCGAGAGCTGCAGGGTGTTCAAGTCATTCTTGGAAAGCTTGGTCCGAGACGGACATTTGAAAGAATACATAGAGCCTAGGCCAGAAGAGAAACGAGCCCTTGCCCCGACCGGGGAACCGGACAACGTCATAGACGTCATCCATGTATGTCCGCTGGAGCGCCCCACGTCCAAAGAGCTCGAATCCGACCTCAAGAGGGTAGCTTTTACAAGAAAGGTAGCCGAGGGAGATGTGGGCCCATCAAGTAAAAGGGCCAGGATGGGTGAGCTTGGCATTACGTTCTCTGACGCGGATTTGACAGGCGTGGTGATTCCTCATAACGACGCCCTTGTCTTGACCCTAAAGATAGGGAAATTCGATGTCAAGAGAATTTTGATAGATTCAGGAGCTCCTCGGAGGTGATGTACTTCGAGACTTTGAAGCGGATGGGCTTTGGCCCCAAAGACCTAACCAAAATCAGGACACCCCTCATCGGGTTCAACGGCTCTTTCGCCTTGCCCGTGGGGAAAATCACATTACCGGTCGCCACTGGTCCCTTCGTCATCGACACAGAGTTTGTTGTGATCGACACGGACTCTCCTTACAACGTGATTATGGGGCGAACATGGCTGCACGCGTTGGGAGCGGTGCACTCCACTCTCCACCAGAAGTTAAAGTTCGCCACGCCAGAGGGCATCATGGAGATCCGGGGGGACCAAGCGTCTGCTAAGAACTGTTTTTATTCGGCGTCCGGGCCGGGGCGTCCTGCCAGGAGAAGGGGCGAGCACCGGAAGAGATCATGGAAAAATAGCAATTACAGTCCGGGGATGAACGACCCCCGGGTAGACCCGGCTGAACGATCGGTTGAAGACCTCCGGAAGGTGCCCTTGGTTGAAGGAGAAGAAGAAAAGTATTTCCTAGTTGGGACCTCGATGCCCGCAGCCGAACAGGAGGAGATGATCAGGTTCTTAAGGGGAAATACAGACGTGTTCGCCTGGAACGAAATGGAAATGACAGGAGTAGACCCTGAGATAATCACTCACAGGCTGCATGTTGACCCGTCGCACAAGCCAGTAAAGCAGAGGCCACGACGTATGGCCCCGCATCACACCTGCGCGGTCAATGAGGAAATAGACAAACTCCTGAGAGCCGATGCCATTCGAGAGATACAGTTCCCAGAATGGCTGTCCAATACAGTATGCGCAAAGAAGAAAGGGGGAGAAATGGCGTGTCTGCGTGGATTTCACAGATCTAAACAAGGCATGTCCCAAGGATGACTACCCCCTGCCGAAGGTGGACCAGCTGGTAGATGCCACAGCCGGATATGAACGAATGGACTTCCTGGATGCCCGAGCAGGATATCATCAGATCCCTCTCTATGCCCCGGATCAAGCAAAGACGACATTTATCACTCCGAAGGGAGTTTATTGTTATCAAGTGATGCCGTTTGGATTGAAGAACGCCGGGACAACATACCAAAGACTGATGAATCGGATGTTCAAGAAGCAGATCGGCAACACCATGGAGGTCTACATAGACGACATGCTGGTAAAGAGCAAACGGAGTTGTGATCATCTTACAGACTTGGCGGATACCTTCTCCACTCTCAGGGAGTATGGGCTGAAGCTGAATGCAGTGAAGTGCGTCTTCGGAGTGGAGTCAGGAAAATTCCTCGGGTATCTGGTTAGTCAGCGAGGAATCGAAGCCAACTCGGATCAGATTAAAGCTATCCTGGACATCCGAAGCCCTCGCACCGTCCGAGAAGTCCAGAAACTCACGGGGATGCTGGCTGCACTTAACCGTTTCGTCTCACGCTCCTCGGATAAATGCAAACCCTTCTTTGGAGCAATCAAGAGTGCTGGGAGAAATATGTGGAGCCAGGGGTGCGAGGACGCCCTGTCTGGGATCAAAGAATACCTAAGGACTCTTCCAACCCTGTCCGTCCCCATCCAAGGGGAGATGCTGTTCCTGTACCTGGCTGTATCTGAGTTTGCGGTAAGCGGGGTACTTATCCGTGAGCATGAGCACCGCCAGAAGCCAATTTACTATATAAGCAAGGCACTCCTGGACGCCGAAACAAGATATCTACCCCTGGAAAAACTGGCTCTATCCTTGGTCACCACGGCCAGGAAACTACGGCATTATTTCCAGGCTCACCTGATCACTGTCCTAACTGATTAGCCCTTGAAGGCAATTTTGAGGAAAGCTGAACTCTCCGGAAGGATCTCCAAATGGGCAGTAGAGTTGGGGGAGCACGACATTCATTTCAAACCCCGAACTGCAATAAAAGGTCAAATACTGGCAGACTTCATAGCAGAATTTTCAGGGGAGCATCCTGTTCTGGAAGGACCGCCTCCTCCCGACTTAGCATCTCCATCAGATTTTGAAGGATCGCCATGGCTTTTATGTGTGGATGGTTCATCAAATAGTAAGGGGTCCGGAATCGGTGTCTTGCTGATCTCTCCAGAAGGGATTATTGCAGAGCAGGCCATCCGACTGGGGTTCAAGGCTTCGAATAATGAAGCTGAGTACGAGGCACTCATCTCAGGCCTTCAATTAGTTGAGGCGACCGGGGTTACCAATTTGATCGTGCATTGCGACTCTATGCTGGTGGTAAATCAAGTCAACGGGGAGTTCGAAACCAGGGACCCTAGAATGAAGGCGTACCATCACCAGGCGACGACCATGATCCAAAGATTCGGCCGATTTGAAATCAGGCAAGTATCCCGCGACAAAAACACGCATGTCGATGCCCTGGCTTGTCTGGCCTCGACGGTGGACTCCTCCCAATCACGCAAGATCACCATTGAATATCTCCCTGCATCCTGTATAGACCGAAACCTCGAGGCGATGGTCATCCAGGACGCACCTAAGCCGCCTAGTTGGATTGATCCCTTTGTCAGGTTCCTAACAACGGGAGATCTCCCGGAGTGTCCAAAGGAAGCTAGGAAGATAAGGCTCAAAGCTCCAAGATTTTGGGTCTCTTCGGATCAGAAGCTTTACCGGAGATCTTTCTCAGGTCCTTACTTGCTATGCGTCCAAGAAGATCAGGTACAAGACCTCCTGTATGAGGTACATGAAGGAATATGTGGGGGGCACTCTGGGGGGCGATCTATGGCGCACCGCATTATGTCTTAGGGATATTGGTGGCCGCGAATGCAAAGGGATGCGTGTGCATACGTTCAGAAATGCGACCAGTGTCAGAGGTTTTCCCCCGCTATCAGGCAACCCGCGGGGGACTTGCACCCTCTAACCAGCCCTTGGTCATTCGCCCAATGGGGGCTCGATTTGGTTGGACCTCTGCCTAAGGCTCTGGGAAATAAAAAGTTCCTCATCGTGGCGACAGATTACTTCACCAAGTGGGTAGAGGCAGAGCCGTTGAGTCATATCCGAGACATAGACGCCAAAAAGTTCGTCTGGGAGAACATAGTCGTCAGGTTTGGGATTCCTCGTGCACTGGTATCGGATAACGGGACCCAGTTCACTGGCGGGCGCTTCAAGTCTTTCTGTGAGCATCTCGGGATCCGTAACTTCTACTCCACCCCTGCATACCCTCAAGCCAATGGGCAGGCGGAGGCCTCCAACAAGACAATTATCAATGGGATCAAGAAGAGGTTGGAGAAAGCCAAAGGAAAGTGGGCGGAAGAGCTGTTAAACATTTTATGGGTGTACAGGACAACCCCTCGGTCATCGACAGGCGAAACCCCCTACTCCCTGGCATACGGGATGGAGGCAATCATACCCCTCGAAGTAGGGCTCCCGACCATAAGGACCCAAGCTTTCGATGAAGGGGGAAATGATCATCAACTGGGATTGGATCTGGACCTACTGGAAGAAAGAAGGGAGGAAACCGCCTTGAGGATAACCAAGTATCAAGAGAAGATCTCCCAACTATACAACAGGAGGGTCAAGACTCGAGAATTCCGGATAGGCGACCTGGTCCTCAGAAGGGTAACGGCCAATACCCGGGATCCAACAGAGGGAAAGATGGGACCTAACTGGGAAGGGCCTTACAAAGTGATATCAATCGGGGGCGCCGGGTCGTATGGATTAGAAGATATGAGTGGAAGACTTGTAATACGACCATGGAATGTTATGAATTTAAAGAAGTATTACTTTTGAAGTACTCTCTCACTCAAGAGCTCGCCAAACAAAAGACAAAGGGTATGGCCCTGGGGACAGAGTTCAAGGACTCTCGTCCCCGAAGCACATACAGGAGCAAGCCTCCTGCAAGGGTATGGCCCTGGGGACAGAGTTCAAGGACTCTCGTCCCCGAAGTACATACAGGAGCAAGCCTCCTGCAAGGGTATGGCCCTGGGGACAGAGTTCAAGGACTCTCGTCCCCGAAGCACATACAGGAGCAAGCCTCCTGCAAGGGTACGGCCCTGGGGACAGAGTTCAAGGACTCCTGTCCCCGAAGCAAATGCAGGAACAAGCATCCATAAAGAACATGGCCCTGGGAACAAAACACAAGCACTCCAGTCCCCAGAGTAGATACAAGATCTTGCCTCCGGAACGGGCCAGCACGCCCCGAAGACAGTTCAAAAACACTTATGATTTATTCTACACAGAAGTAAAGAAAAGCAAAACACTACTGTACACAGAAGAAGGAAAGAAAACTTGTTATTTATTTCCAAAAATAGGGGCTTTGCGTCCCCGAAGGCTACAAAAGGAAAGCAGAAGGGATACAATCAAAAAAAAAAAAAAAAAGCAGCTTCATCGGGCTCCAGGCACCTCCAGAACTTCAGCCGAGGGCGAGTCAGCGATAAATGGTTGAGAAGCTTCTGGAGCAGCAAGAGAAGAACTTCGGCAGCGGGAACAGCTTGAGCAACTTGAGGTTCAGGAGCATGGTCCGACGGAGCGTCCTCGGACAAGTCCACTATCACCGCCTCGGGAGCATCAGCCGAGGTCTGCATCGGCGTAGGGGCTTCATCCTCGGCAGCAACCTGTGCTTCTGCCTGTGCCATCTCTGCCGAGGGCACATACTTGTGCACTTGGAAGAGAGGGGAGTCTGATGGGACTCCAGCAGCCTGGAGTGCCTCGTCCCACCCTTTCTTGAAGAATTCTTTGCTGTTTTCCTCAAGAGCGGGGAGCACGTCATCGGCAAACTCCTCCAGGAGTTGTTCCTCCGACTTCCGGTTCAGCTCCTCGGCCCTGATCCTGTCTAGCTCCTGGGTAAGGGCCAGACAGCTTTCCTCGGAGCCCACTGCCCTCTCCTCCGCAGCAGAAAGCCGCTGCGTTTGCTCGGTAATCCTCCTCTCAGCATCGGCAAGTGCGGCACTTAGTTTTTCAGCGCCCACCTTGGCCGATTCGGCGTCCTTGAGGAGTTGCTCTATTTGAGCAGCCTGCCCCGCCAGGGTAGAATCCCTGGGCAGCTACATCCTCCATTGCCCGGGCGAGGGCCGCTTCCGCCTCCTCCTTCTGACCTCGGGCCCTCTGGAGGTCCATCCTAGACCCGTGGTACCGAGCAGCTATGATGGAGATCTGCTGGGTAGCCTGCAAAGGAACGAAAAAGTGTTAATCACAAAAATGGAAAACGAGAGTAAAGGAACCAAAGCAAAAATAAACTCACCACCAGGGAGTTCTGGATGATGGAGCGGAACAACACGTTGGTTGATCGCCCCCGATGAGCCTCCATGTCAGCCTCAAAATGCAGGTCTCACTCACTGCATGGGCGACATGAGGATCCTGCAGAATGGAATCGTCGACCCTGATCACTCGGTTCATGTGATCAGTGGCTCGGGGATTCCACTCCGCGGCCTCCACTGTAGGCGGGAGGGAAGGAGTAGTCTGTTGTTGTTGTTGCTGTTGCTGCTGCTGCTGTTGTTGCTGCTGTTGTCGGGGCTGTTGCTGCTGCTGCTGTTGTGGGGGAGCAGGGGGTAATCCACGATCCCTCCCGCTTTGCTGTTGAGCGGGAGGTGCCCTGGGTCCCCGGCTAAGGCCGTCATGCCGATGCTTGACCCTTCTCTCCTCTTCCACCTGAGGATCCCGGTCTCGCACCTGACCCCGACCGAGAACCCTCGAAGAAGTGGCAGAACTGGTCCCCGCAGGAGTACCGCCGGTCGTCCCTCGACCTCTCCCGGCTGCGAGGGCTTGCCTCTGCCTAAGGAACCCCAAATTAATGCGAGGGGCGTTAGACATCGCTGCCTCGAGAGCGTCTTCGGCGTCCAAAGATTGAAGGATCTGGAAGTCTGGCCACAAGTCTCCCCCGGAAGTCCCCACCTCGGCGTCTGAAGGAACAACGTCCTCTCTGACCCCGAGCTCCTCAGCAACTCCCTCGACCTCTGCCTCCGAAGCCCGATCCGGGTCTTCCTCCAAATTTTCCTCAACCTCTAGCCTCGCCGCCTGATCGAAGAGTTCTGACCACTGCGAAGGCTCGAAAGGTTGAGGAAGCTGTGAAAACTTCTTATACCCGGGGGTATAGTACAGCAGATTATGAGCAGCTCGGCCGAACCCGTTGTCACCCGTGAAACTCCAAACCGTGATTAGGTCGGCAAAGTTCACCAGCGACCGAGGGGGTGGAGCTGTTTCCCGAGAAGGAATATCTGCACAACAAAAAAGTTTGTCAACATGGGAAGTCCCGAGAAACAAATAAGAACCCAAAGGAACCGACGTACTTGTCGTTCTCCATTCCAGAGGGCATAATAAGTCATTGTACTCGGGACCAACACCTCTCTGCCAAGATCCCTTGAAGATTAGGATATCGTCCTTGTACCCCTTGTCCGAGTCAGGAAGATGGGTTACAAGGTACATGGAAGGGTCCCTGGCTTTGAGGTAGAAGTGTTGGTGAGGCATGACTCTAAGGAGGGAGTAACAGAAAAGGAGATCATTGAGCCCAATATTCACCCCGAGGCGCCTATTGAGCTCTAAGACCCCCATGATTATTCGAAAGACATTAAGGCAGCATTGCCCGGGGAAGAGGCGAAAGCGAGACAGGAACTGAAGAAGCAGGGGGGTAAAGGAAACCTAATTCCACCCTCTATGATGGCCTTGGTATAGAAAGGCATGGCATCCTCGGCCCCGAGGATAGATGAGTGCACCGATGGGTCAAAATCCACTACGTCTACACACGGAGGAATGCCGTACTTGACCCTAAACCTATCGATCTGCTCCTCGCCTTTCACCTTGTATTTCCCTGACCCCGAGGGACCAGCCGGTGGATTCTCGGGAGCAGGGCGACGACGAGGCATCTCTAAAAGAAAAGGAAGAAAAAGGTATTTACTCTTGAAAACCCCTGAGGAAGTTCCCCGAGGGTTTAAATCAAGACGTGCCGACCGGATGACACCACCGTTCAATCGGAAAACAAAAAGGCTAGGAGGACGATAAAGAAGAAGGTTGTGAAACTCACCCGAACGTCAAAAATGGAGTTTTTCAGGAAAAACTTTAAAACGACTCCCACCAGAAAGTCCAGGAATCAACAATGGGTTTGCTGGCTCTGTGATTTTGAGAGAAAGGGCAGTCGACGATGGCAGAAGAAACAAGAACTCCGGCGAAAGATCAAGAAAGGCGTACTCTGGATAAAAGATCGAAATGGCAAAACGATGGAAACCAGAGAAGAACCCCCTTTATATAGGGGGAAATTTTCATCATTGGGCGGGAGAACCGAAACGGCGCATTTAATGCGCACGACATCCCAAGCCGGGGAAAGCGGCTCGAGGCCATAATGAAGGACGGATGGCAGTTGGGAAACCCTTCGTCTCCTTACAACGCGTGTCCTCGGTGTCAGAAGATCGAAGGCTGGGGGGCAGTTGATGGGACTCTTCTGAAAAGCCCTATGATGAAGACACGTGTCCTCGGTTTGCTGGAACAGTGTTGCTCGGATTTAAGCACCATCGGCAACGAGTATCCTCGCCCCCGAGGTACCTCTCATATAGGATCATGCATTCGTGTATTATACAACAACACGTGTCCTCGGTCACCCATGTACCTCGGAAACATACCACCCTCGGTCCCCGAGGTGAGCCTTTCCTCGGTGCCGAGAGTACTCCGTCCTGGACGCTTCCTCTACTCCAGGATAAAGCTACTGACGTACGGGTCATCAGCCTATGCCAGTCTAGACTATTCATCATGACCTCGTCTTACACAAGTAATGTCAGAACATACTGGAATACAGAAGTCATAGCCAATACGTGATGGACGCGTGGCATATGATATCACATCAAAAACAGACAAACCGCATGCCGTTACTGACACGCGCTTGGGAAAGCAAACAATAATTGCACCCTTCTGTTGACGAGACCGCATTCAATGCGGTAAGGTTCGGATATGAAAGGCAATAAATGCTCCTATTACAGAGCATTTATTGCATCCTTCCCGAAAGGAGCATATTGTACCGTCGGCATCCCGACGACTCAGCATTGATTGCTCGGGACCCCGAGCAGTCAATTAGAGAAGACATTCCTCATCAAATCAATACACACGCTACCTGTGCCTGATGATCACCTACTGACCACACTGACAGCAATCATGAGCTTTTAAGGTATAAATACTCCTCCCAAAAGGCAAAGCGGGTATGCAATCTCAAACTCTCTACTACAATACAGATTTTCTCAGTGTTTTCTTCTTCCTC
>CAUOFW020001798.1:0-69985 GCA_963454935.2 Ilex paraguariensis
AACACGGGTTACCCCTAGTTAGTTAATAAAGTTAAGCATTTATTTTTTAAGGCTTATGTAAGAACTTACGCATTATGCTGTTTAATTTAGTTAAAAAAAGAGCATAAATACAAGCCTTAAAACTTTTAAATAATTAAATCCAAAGAAAGTCTTCTCGGACCAGAAGGACAAACTTGCACAAAAGGACATATTTGCCCTTATTTTGTATGCTCTTGTAAAACATGTGCAAGATAGAAAAATACGGGCATGACACGCAAATCTTCTTAAAGTTGTTAGGTAAGGATAATCTATAAAGGCATGCTTGTTTACCTGCACAAGAAAGTTAGAAATTGCAGCATTTTGTACTTTTGGATTTCAAATTGGAAATCCGAAATAGTATTTCAAATGAGCAAGAAATATTAGCTGAGTGAATGCCATCAAATGTTTTTAATGGTACTTATTGATCCAATGATCTCTATTAATTTGAAATGTCCTTTGTGATCTCAAATTTCTGATCCCTAGCATTATTTTTTTTAATCAAGTTATCATATTTTTCTCGCTCATAATCCTTTCATTTTTTTTCCTCAAAAAAACTAGCAATCCTGAACAGTCCATTTTTTTTGTTGTGTTTGAATTTTTAATTAGTTTGCGATTGGTAACATTTTATTTTTATGTTTTCAAAAAAAAAATAAAAAAATTTGAATTAGTTTTTATTTTTTTCCATGGTAAAAAGTTGAACATAAATTGTATTTGGTTGCAGTTTTGTTTTAAAAAATTTGAAAATTAAAACACAAAACATATTTAGTAAACATTTTAATTTATGTCATTAGACATCAAAATTCCAATTCTCAACACATCCATCAACACATGAAATAAGGCACGGATCAAAATAAAACTTGAATTTTTATTGATAGAAAAGATAGAGGAAAGGGAAAAAACTTCACTTGTGATTATTCTTCTGGTGTTTGTTTCACTTATTTTATCCATTATTACTTTAAATCAATCAAATTATCTATAAAATAAATCAAACAATTAAAAAAAGTATCACACTAAAAAAATCAAGAACTCTAACACATTTAATCACAAATAATATGTAATTAATCAATTATTAAAAATAATAAAATAACACTTTCGATGGTTAATCATCCCATTATTGCTCGAGACTTAAAGGATCCTCGCAAATGTAGATTCAAGTGAAGTTACGAAAGACATTGAAGAGGGACTATTGGCGAAGAGATCTATGAAGAAAATGACCATTTCACCATGGTATTATTTGAGGTATAAGATTCGAGTACTTGTAGATTAATTTTGATAGTAGTGTATTAGATTTTGGTAAACCTCTAGTAGCCCCTGCAGTTTTTCCCAATAAAAGTTTTCTGCGAGAACAAATCACTTGTGTTATTTATTATTTATGTTTATACATTTTTGATTGCTTGCACACACGCGCAATTATATGTTTGTATGAATAATTGGTTGACATATTTTCATCTATAGTTGCATTTGAGTTTTCAATTTTCGAGTTTTTTGGTTGCCGTGATTGAGTGTTTAATTAAATAATTAATTAACATCAATTTTTTGGTTTGTTGGGTTGTAGTGATTAAAAAATATTCTCACACTAAATTACTATATCTTTATGTGAAAAGGTAATTGAAGTAAAATTAAATTTTAATTTATAATTGATTGGAAGTAAAATGAAAAAATCTATTCACTCTCCTCTAAGTAATGTCGTGCACTTTACGTATATAATCATAAAAAAAGATCTACATCAAGTTCTCCGAAGCAACACTTAGAAACATGAGAAGTTTACAAAATATGCGAGATGGCTTACTAAGACATTGATAGTCACCATTGAGGCTACATTTATTTACACTTTGGTCCCTAATTTTTTTTATTACATTAACTTGTGAGTTGATGCAAACTTCAGTGGGTAAAAAGTACAATACTCTTTTTTGACTAGGACTTTTATTTTCCTTTTTTCCATCTACCATTTCGATCATCCCTTCCATCTAAGTCCCATATCAAATTGAGGCAAGGATTTCATTAAGGCATGGATCCAACTTAGTGATTGAAAATGCTATATTAGTCAATGTTATCAAATACACTTAGGGTATGTTTGGTTTAGGTCTTAGGAGATTGAATTATATTACTTTTAATCTGGTGATGATGTAATACCAAGTTTGGATTGAGTTATAGCACTTCGTTATTAACTTTTTATTAATCTCGACCAGGTTCACTATTGTCATTTAACACCTAATATTATGTAATAATAAATATCATGCACTTTTATTAAACTGCTTTGTTGTTTTGTCAAAATTTCGTGGACAGATATCGATTTGTTTGAAGATTCTTGATATTTAGGGGATTCTTGATATTTAGGGGAATGGCTGAAGGTATTTATACTACATTAATTATCTTTTTATGGTTTTTTGAATGTAGGTAGTTCTGAATTTTTTTTTCATGCTCTAATATACTTGATTCTCATGTAGACCTCATGATATTTCATTTTTATATATAAAGGGATTATTTTGATTACTTTTGAGTATATGTCTTGAATTAATTCGAGAGAATTATGAAAAATTTGGTGGGATTTTAAATATTTCTTTCAAAAAAAACTCTCAAAAACTGCCTATTTGGTGGGCTTAAAGGCTATCATGGCACCACATGCAAAATGGTTAGAATTTTGGGTAAATCCCCTATAATTTTTTTGAAGTGTTAATTACAAATTATCTCCTTCAAGTTTGGGTCATATCACAATTAACTCCCTTTAGTTTCAATTTAAACAAATTGCCCCCAAAGTTTAAAGATTTGACAATTAACTCCTCCATTACTTTTCAGCCGTTAGAAATGACGAAAATTAGTCACCTGAAATTCTAGTGATCTCTGATTTACTAAAATTACGAAATTAACCCGGCTTTGATTTTTTTTTTTTCTGCATAAAAAATCCAATCTCCAACCTTTTTCTCCAAATACGTAACCCACTTTTCATCCCCTTCCCCACTAGACAATCCAATCTCCTACCTTCATCAATGCCTGATTCTTCTCACCATCCCCTTTTCTCCCTCCAATAACCTCACTGATGCAACCCCCTCACAAATCTGTTATGTGTCCCATTCTGCATGACCCATACAGCATCATAAGTGGACCATCACTAGCATCAAATAAGTTCAAGGAGAACAAGTCTCATTCAATTTCATTCAGTTCCTATTCTTTAGCATGTTTTCCTAGTCTCATGAAAATACCTAGTCTCTAGAATAAGTTGAGATGTATTTGAATTTCTGTGGCATGTAAGGCTATTAATATAGCCCAGTTTAATGGAATAAGGACTCATGAATTATCCATAACTCCTAACTCTATCTTCTCCTCCTTGTCTCCTAAATTCACTTGTAACAAAATCTCTATCTCTCTCTCAAACCCTGTAGGCTGTAGGAAATCCTTTCGAATAATAACAAACTCATTACCTCGATGCAACTCCGTCATCCACAGCCAATCTCATATCCATGGGTCGCCGCAGCTCCACTATAAACACCCTAATCTCATTATCACCACACCCAATGCCAAGACCCATCAATCCTCTTCCTTTGAGGTTGAACTGATTGGAGTTCAAGAGGAGATAAATTTGACATGGAAACAGAGACAGAGGCAAAGATAAATTAGGGTCATATGAACCTACTGGAGTTGTGTTTGTTGGTGATGGTTTGTGTATTGGTAGGTTGCAGCGGTGTGCGTGCGTAGCTGTGTCTGAATGTATGTGTGTTGCGTATGTGACTATGAACATATGGGTACCAAGGCAGGGATAGTCACTGTAGTGAAGGAAATGTGGTGGGAGATGATTTTACCGGAGGTCATTATTGGCAGGAGAGGTTTCCATCGAAGCGAGGAGAGCGATTCACCAGTTTCAGATTTCTTACAAACAATAACAAAAAGGAAAAATTCGTACTTTAAAACATTTTTGAACGCAGGATTCACACGTGATTTATTGCTGTCAATTTTGACTGAGAAAACTAACGAAGAGAGTTCATTGTAAAATTTCCACACTTTGAGGAGTAATTTGTTTAAATTGAAACTAAAACGGAGTAGATTGTAGTATGACTCAAACTTGAAGGGGATAATTTATAATTAACCCATTTTTTAAAATATTAGTGACGTTGTCAACTTTTTTAAAAGATTAATCTAAGGGAAAATATACTTTTATCAATTTGTTCTTAGTAAATACTCATTTTCATTTTTTTATCCATTCTTACTTATATATATTAGTGATAATTTCGTATCTAAAGACAACGTACACGACTAAGATGACTAAAGAATGACGTCAGCAATACAATATCATGATTTTTGTTTTTTTGTATTTTGATATTTAACGTTTGTGTGGTTAAGGGCAAGTGGCTAGGACATGGGCGTTGGGACTCTGCAGAAAAGTCAGAAAAGATAAATCATCTCATTTAAAGGCTATCATCCCACCACATGTGAAATGGTTAGAATTTTAGTGACATGTATAATAAAACTTGATTTTTTTATTTTATTTATATTTTTCTTTTTAAAATATCACATCACATCACACATCATTCATTTTTATCACATTTTTAATTATTTAATATTCAATTTTTTTTTTCAAATATTATTCAATAGTATTAACATATTGAAAAAAATTTAATATAGTGGGATCAATTTTTTAGGTTCTCGAATTTTATATTTTATCGTGGCTTCAAGTACAAGTTATGACTAACATATATACGAGCAATAATTTCGTGCCTAAAGACACTATACACAACCAAAAATTGAACACTAATATTGAAATATTTATATTTTAAATAAAAATTAATTTTTTTAATTACATAATTAAAATTTAAATGAAGAGAAAAAAGAGCTGTGTGGATGAATGATATTTTTTGGTATTAACATTGAAGAGTGTATTGATGTGCTAATTAAGTTGTCCGACATTGAAAGTCGTATAAAAAATGTGACATTTTTTAGCAGAAAAAAAAATTTGGATAAATTTTGTATCATTAGATCAAAATATATGAATATTAAATGAATCTTAAACGTTATACTTTTATAAGTTAAGAATTAAATTTCCTAATTGTAATCTTTAATAGCCCACACAACTTTAACTATTATCATTAATAATAGGCCCACACAACTTTAACTATAATTATTAATATTGTCTACTTTGAATTAGTCCCACTCTATGAAGCACAGATACGGATACGAAATATGGATACGATACGAAACGGGTACGGGGATACGACAAAACTAAAAAAAATAAGGTACGAGTACAGTTAGCATACGTCCATAAAATATATATTTTTTAAAATTTTATTATTTTATTTAATGTAATAATTATGATTTATAAAGTGAAACACACATCTACTAAAAGATATATAATAATAACTAATCATTCTATCATTCATAAATCATACATTCTATATCAGATACATATTACATAATATCAAGTTCATACTTAAACAACACATACATATTGCATAATATCAAGTTCATGCTTAAACAAAAGAAACCATCAAATTACAAGTCAAGCAACAAAAAATTTGCAATTTGGAATATTATCCTATTACAAGTCAATCAACAAAACAGTCCCTCTTGTTACTAAGATGTTTCTCCAAAATTATCTTCATTTCTATCCCCTCCATCTTGGAATAACATAACTTCCATCTCTGGCTCATCAAATGAAAGACTTGCAACTTCAAGCAACCCAGCACCCTCAAATGAATCAAATGCATCTCCACTAATGTCCCATAGCTTCGTATCTCCTTCCATGTATTGTTTACTCTTCCTCGATAAGAGACGAAGATTGTTGTGTACAAAAACCAAATCTTGGGCACGAAGTGGTGTCATTTTGTTCCTTTTCATGGAAGTAATGAAAGAGTAAGTACTCCAATTTCTTTCATTGCAAGATGAGGAACAAGGTTGGCTAAGTAATTTCAATGCTAAAGATTGAAGAATTGGTGCAGGAGACTCATGAGAAAACCACCACATGAGAGGGTCCATTAATCCTCGATGTACTCTTGAGTCGTGCTCTCTAAATTGATCCAAACAACTAGAGAACATAGCATATTCAGTATTAGCCTTCATTCTCTCTTGTGGATTTGGGAAGTATCTGTAAAAGCATTTATTTCTCATAGATGAAATATCTTCGTCCATGTGAGGAGGAACACGATTGGGATTTTCATTTAGCCACTATGCACTATAATACCTATATTGTAAAATTAGAATATATCAAAATTCAAAACCAACTTGATAACAAAAAAAAAGTAATTTAAGAGTAAAAACTAAAAAAAAGTTGTCACCTTGGATTTAAGGAATGTGTAAGACAATGAAGATGTGTGTTACTTTTTGCCCATCTCTCAACTAGAACTTGATGTACCACATCATAAAAGATTGACCTTGCATTATCCGGCTTTCCTTCATGCCTATATATAGCTGTCTTCACCTTGTCAATCATTATGTCCCACATTTCATAAACCAAATGAACACATGGTATGTCTGTATCGCAAACCCTCAACATCTCATAAATGGGCAATATGAAAAAAAGTATATAATCTATCTTATCCCACCAAATGTCACTCAAGATGTTTTCCTTCACAAATGCCGCTTTCACAACATCATCTTCTTTGTAAGAAGACCATTTCTCACTAATTACCATTGCTTGAAGACCATGCTTGATGAGTTTAAATCTTTTCATCATTATAATAGCAGATGCAAAACAAGTGTCTGCAACAGCAAGCAACTTCAAAGGCACAAACTCATTGAAGATAAACAACTTCAAAGAATGATTCATGATGAAATTTTTGATAGTTACTAAATCTCTAACAACTTCTGTAATCCAGTGACATTCCTCATAAGTAACTGCATTCTTCTCAAGATTTTTTGCTGCACAAATATTCTTAAGGGCAAGATTCAATGTGTGCACTACACATGGGGTCCAGAAGATATGTTGGAACTCATTTTGAATGATTAATCCAGCAGAAGAACAAACAGGAGCACTATCAGTAATTACTTGAACCACATTTTGAGGTCCAATTTCTGTAATTACTTGATTGATTAAGTTCGCAATAAAAAACTTATTTTTAATCTCACCCTCACAGTTGACAGCTTTTAAGAACATTGCCCCATATTCTGATGCAGCCATGAAATTGATAAGAGGTCTTCTTTGTGAATTAGTTCATCCATCTGTAACAATGCTCACTCCCTTTTCTTCCATGACAATTTAGTTGGCTCCAACAACCTTTTTACATGTGCCCTTTCCTTTTGAAGTAGTGTGGTCCTCAATGCATTGTAACCAGGTGGTACATAACCAGTAATCAAATTAGTGGTAGCAAATGTATAAGAACTCACATAATATGGGTTCCTAACTAAATGAAAAGGCAAGCCAGCTGAATAAAACATTCATGCAATGTGAGAGTGCAATTCTTCCCGAATACCCAAGTTAAAAGCTTTCTCCAAAGCACTAGTTCTAGTCGCCTTCTTTTTTCTTGGTTCAAAACCTTCCATAAGTGTTCCAATTTCTGATATCCCCATACTCCTAGTTATGGGGGCCTCGAAAGAGGAAGGTGGCTAAGAAACTTTCTTTGGTATAGTCATTTTAATCTTATTCTCTGCTTCTTCAATTAACCTTTGCATCTCAATAAGTTTTTGGGGAGTCACTTTAGAGCACACTTTAATCCCATGACCAGTAATTTTCAATAAATGTACTTTCACACGAAAATATGATCCACTATACTCATTCCGACATAAATTGCATTGGAATCCAGTATTTTCACCTCCTTCCGCCCTTTTTTCTAATTTAGTAACAAAAGCTCAAAGTGGAGAATTATCATCTTGAGTGGTGCTGCCACTTCCACCTCCACTCTCACTTCCACTTCCACCAGTTGAGCCCATACTTTCCGTACCCGTACGCATTCTCCTATAATTATTAATTTAATAAAATAAATCAACACTCAGCAGTGTAGTAATTTATTGTGCATCTAATAATTTAAAATAAATTAGTTTATTGTGCATCTAATTCATTCCCCAATCGTTAATTTATTTTCAATTTTCACAACCAATTAAGGTAAAAATGAAATTACGTCCAACTGAGTATGTAAAGACCGCATCTCCTATCATTGTAAAATTTTGTTTTTGCTATAATTTGTATGAAAAATTGGACAAAAAATCAATTATCGAGGCAATTTGAAAATCAAATCAATAGGCAATTTGATCTTCTTGCCAATGGAACGAGTTTCAATCGAGCTGATAAAATATTTCATTTTTTGTACAATTATTCTAAAGACTAAGGTATCTAATTTATTGTGCATCTAATTTAAAAAAAAAACTCTAATTGCAAAACCTAATTCAAGGCCCCAAAAAATTTCCTAAATTGCAAACCCTAATTCAAGGCTCAAAATGAATTAGCACTGGTAAAAGGCAAAAGAGAAGACACTAGGACAGAGAGATAGAAAAATAGAGAGAGGAGAGAGCATACCCGAGGTGAAAGAGGAGATCCCCGTCGGAGGAGGTGAAAGAGGAGATACCCCTTCGTCGGAGGTGAAAGAGGAGATAGTTGTTGAGTGTTGACTGTTGTCGATCGGCGTCAAATACAGTCAGAGTCAGTCGATCCTCAATGTGTGTGAGTGAGAGAGAGAGAGAGGGGGAGAGACGATTGTTCGTCGTCGGCTGAAGGGGGTGGGGGCTGACAGGCTGTGGAAGAAAGGTTGATGCTGTGGGGGCTGACAGCATCTATTGGTAGTTTGTTTGTATGTTTTGGGAAGTAGAGGTGCTAAGAATACAATACACACATTTTTGTGTTCTCCTGAGGAGACTTATCATATCGTGCGATTGTGTCTGGTGCTGGGACTGGTCTCCAGAAGCTAAGGAATTACTACCTATCTGGTGTCTAGGGACTGAGTGGCTTTAAGGTGCTCATACTCTGGCATTTAGATTCTTCAGCACTTCTATGTCGAACAAAAAAGGATAATCTTTCTAATATTCTAAGTCGAACAAAAACGATGAATGAATGTACTGTAAAAAGTGACTCTTAAGGAACACAAACTAGTACCGCAGTGGAATAATTCAGTCTGGTAAACTTCAACTCATAGAGTAAACTATCATCCAAGCTATAGACTTCAATCATGCCAAAAATATTGTAATATATTTTCTCTGCTAAATATTCCCTACCCTCCACTGCTGGCACTAAAAAAGAAGTACCACCTGCAAATAATGACCACTCTCCCAATCTTTCTTGCAAAACCCAACTCATCTCAGACCAATCAAACCTGAAAAACCTCCACTCCTCAAACGTTTCATATACAGTGGCCATTAAAAGTTTCCCATCACATTCAACAAGGTAAGCACTGTACATGTCAAATTCATCCCACCATATACTTTTTTAAAATTTGAGTAATACACCGTCATAGCCTTATGCGTATCCTAGACGTATCACACTCGTATCCAAAATGTATCCGGCCGTATCTGAAAATAAAATTTATTTTTTTAATTTTAGGATACTTCTCAGACGTATCCGGTAGGTATCTGACGCGTATCTGATGCATATCCGTATCCAAAAGTATCCGATACGGATACTTTGACCCTTTTGAAATATTTGTGCTTCATTGGTCCCACTCAACTTTAAATGCATTTTACAACGAAAATCCAAAACTTACACTTATGTACTACTCTCCATCCACCTCACTAGTCATTTGAATTTTGCCCTGCCTTGGGTGATGTAGGCTTTTAAGGGATTACTCCCACCACGGTAATTGCTACCATCCCATGTCATCACCCCGCCAGATCGAGGTGCACCGAGGGATGCGAACCTTGGTGACTTCCACACTACGAGAGTCAATGACTTTGATATTAATTGTAACGCTCTAGAGCTGCATGACACAATATTATCTACTTTGAATTAGGAATGCACGACTTTAAAAACTCCGTTTGGTAGGAAGAATGGAAAGTAGGAATGATGAAAAATAGAAAGGATGCACTTTCTATCCTTCAAGAATGGAAAGTAGGAATAATACATTTTTCCTTACTTTGTGTTTGGTTGGATAGATGAAAAATAAAAATGACTAATTTTTTTTTTTTTTTTTGTGTTAGCTAAGATTACGAGTGACAATCAAGTCGTGTCGTGTCAAATTTGTGTTGAATCATAAAATTATGAGCCTTTTATAATTTTTGTTTGCGTGTCAGATCATTTGGTGAGATTCGATAGCTTCCTCAGTAGCCCAGCACCAGCCCAGCACTAGCTCACCGACAGTCCACTCTGGTGCCAAATTTCTTGACAAATAGATTTGCACGTTGAATTTGAGCCATTCGAAGCTTCTCGGCATCAACAATATCTATACAATAAAGTACAATATAATTTAAATCTTAAAAGATAAATAAAATAAATTTTATTTTTCACGGTTGAAAACTTTTTCAATTTTATTTTAAAGTTAATCTGACAGTTAATATTAACACCCAAAATTTAATAGGAAAAATAGGTCCCTAAGAGAGTGTGTTTTGGGTGTTTTTTAAAAAAATATTTTTACGACTTATAATTTTTTATAAGTACTTTAAAAAAAAATTTTATTTGGAACCGCCCTACTACCCCCACCATTGGCACCCCACAACCACCACCCCCTATCGTCCCACCACCGCCCCCACCATTATCAACACTATGACCACCATCGCCGCCACTCCACCATTATTTTTGTCATAACAACTACCACCACCACTGTTGCCACCACCACCATTGCCGCTGCCACCCCCACAACTATTTCTACCTCTCTACCACCACAACCACCCCCACCACCACCATCTATGTTACCACCACAGCCGCCATTGTAGCTATTACTCTACCACCACCACCATTGTCCCGCCATCATCCTTACCACCCCCCCCCCCCCCCCAAAAAAAACCCCACCACCCCACAACTACCCCCATGACCATCAACAACCTCATCACCCCCACCCCCACCAGTCTCACTGTCGCCACCACCACCACCACCATTGCACCACCTTCGCCCCCCCACTATTCCACTACCACCGCCGCCACCACCACCACCACCACCATCATTGCCACCCATCAATGATTAATATCATTGTTGTTCATTGTCATCATCATCTCATTCTTATATTTATTACAATTACTATCATCATCCTACTACCACCGTCGCCCACCGTCAACACCCATCATCGTCGTCACCCACTGTCACCCACCACAACTATCATCGTCTTCCACCACCACCACTACCGCCTACTACCCACTACAACTTCTCACCTTCACTAGAACCCGGTGCTTAAATTCTTTTTTCTCTCCTCTATATTTTGTGATTTGATTTTAGGTGTGAATACAAATATGTTTATTCTTGACTATTTTTTTACTACTCATGTCTTCAAGCATGGACAATAACTAGAATTACAAAAAAACAATTAGAATTACAAAAAAACACTATATGTATTTAATGACTTAAAAAAACCATTTGGACAGACATTTTTACCAATTTTCACTTGTTTTTACAAGTTGGATTTGCTTGGATTTGAATTGATATTGTTAATAAATTTTTTATTGTCAATACAACATATAATAATAACACCTAGAGGGTCTGACATTGCACTTGTGTTCCATTAGTCACGTGTTGTTTATTTTCAAATATGGGGATTAACATTAAATATAATAAATATTTTATGCTAATACTGTATCAACTATTAAGCTTTGAATGGAATTATTTATTATTAAATGAAAAAAAAATATAATTTGGATTCAATCGAACACTGAAACTTGATGTTTAACCAATGATTCTAATAAAATTAAGCAAATTAATTAGTTAATAAATTAGATCAAATTATTAACAGTGGGGACAAACTAGTTTTAACACCATGTAATATGTTGATAATAGTAGTACCGTAGAATATGTGATTGTATATTGAAATTGTGGATGCTAAAGTATCAAATTTTATTTCACAATGTCGTTAGTCCCCCTCTATTTAATATGCCTTTTAATTGAAAAATTTCTTTAATTTGTTAGGCAGTGCCGTCTAGCACAAATAATTATTAGTGATCTAATACAAGAGTAAGAATACGAGACCACCAAACGAATTTGTTGACACAAAATAATGTAATGCTGGAAACATGACTAAAGCATGACGTCAACAACGCAACGCAATGCCATGATTTTTGTTTCTTTGTATTTTGATATTTAACATTTGTGTAGTGAATGGCGATTGGTTAGGACTTGGGAGTTAGGACTCTTTTTTTTTTTTTTTTGGATAAGGGAGAGTCGAAAAGGATATCGTCTCCTTTAAAGGCTATCATGGCACCACATGTAAAATGGTTAGAATTTTGGGCAAATCCCTATAATTTTTTTGAAGGGTTAATTACAAAAGTTTGGGTCATATCACAATTAACTCCTTTTAGTTTCAATTTAAACAAATTACCCCTCAAAGTTTAAAGATTTTACAATTAACTCCTCCATTACTTTTCAGCCGTTAGACATGAGAAAATTAGTCACCTGCAATTCTAGTGATCTCTGATTTACTAAAATTATGAAATTAACCTGGCTTTGATTATTTTTTTTTTTCTACATAAAAAATTCAATCTCCAACCTTTTTCTCCAAAAACATAATCTTAGCGATGACAATTCTTGCTCACAACCTACTAACCTGTCCAATTCGTTCATAAATTAATGGGTTAGGTACTCTTTTTTATTAATCTAGGTTAAAAATATATTAGGTATTATTATTTAATTTAAATTTATCAATTAAATCGGGTTTAAAATAGTTACTCGTTGACTTACTTCTTAAAAACTAATGAATCATAAATACACGTACCAGCCCCACCTCTACATACTCCAGTTGTTAGACTCCGTGGAGTTTCTTGACGTTAAAGCCAAAAAAATGTTCTTCTCTCTCCTCAATCCAATTCAATGCAACGGAGAATTTTTGCAGGGAAACGCCGGATCCGCGTTTCTCGATGACCGGAACAACTAATTCGTCGATTTCACCATTCGTCTTCGGCTCGATCTCCGATTAACTTTTTTCGTACGTTTTCGTTTCCTTTTTCTGTTATTTTTGTTGCATTCTTTTCGTTTCTTCTTGTCTCGATCTCCAGTTCCCTCTTGAGTTCATGTAATTATACAACAGTCTAACGTTTTGTCCTCCTACATTGCTTCAAATTCGTTGTTTTGGATTGTTTTGATCATTTGTTTTTTGACCAGTTGTGACATGCCTACAACATGTTTGATGAAATGCCCAAAAAAACTAGAGATATTGGGAATGTACCGACTTATTAGCAATAACTGATTGTTTTCTATTTATATATGTGAAGCTAGCTAGTTATAGGCAGAGTAGCCTTAACATTGATCGTTTTATCTTGTAGAGGATTGGAGAAAATATGTTTGGCTTTTTTTTTTTTTTTGGCTGCTGTGATAGATTCTTTCATCTTATGAACTTGGATTTTTACCTCGTGGTGTATGATGACATTGGGGCTATTGGCTGCCAAAGAGTTAGAGATGCGTCTTATGACAGTATTTTGGACATCATATACTAAATTCTTTGAGTCTCCATTGCCACTTGAAGAAGAATATATATATATAACAATCGTGTGCATCTTCGGCCACCTCCACTGGCAGATGATGGTCATGGTCATGGACATCCCTCTTCTTCAGATAATGAAGCAGTCTCGCGCATTCTTCATATCAACTCAAAGTATGATGTGCTTATTGCAGAGTTTTCAAAAACTATAGCAAATCCTTGTATTTGGATACCTTTGTGCACTATGACCTATGTAACATCTTCACATGAAATAAATATTGTGAATTGTTTTAGTAGTGTCATAGCATACTAGTTTTTGATTCTATTTCTTTACGAATGTGGTGTGAGTGCTCAAAAGAAGATTCATCATACCGGTCATCAAGTTAGTTTTGGAAGCTAGGAGACTCTGTAACTCCTACCTTGTCGGCACAACTATGCTGGAGGGATGGTTCTTTCTAGGTTACAATATCCATGTCCTATCCTTGCTACTGATTGGATGCATACTCGCGTGATCAGTCGATGAACGAGACTGGCCTACCCTAAAGTAAAGGCTCTTCTCTCTTGATGTTGAATTACTTGAGTCAGATGGATGGCGGGCTCCCCATCCAACTCAAGCACGAAATCAATGTTGAGTCAACAATCATCGAGTATGGCACCACCAAGCGAGATCAAAACCAGTCCCTTTTATAGGTTCTAAACCTACGCTTCTTCAAATATCCTATAATATAATATAGTAGGGGCTTCAAAGCTTGACTAACAAGGGAGAAACTTGGCTTTGAGAAAGAAAAGAAAAGAGGCGCTGTTGTTCTTTCCATTGTTGGGTAAAGTGTTCATAAGAAGCTCGTCAAAACATCCTGAGACTGACTTGGTACTTAAATTAGCCCAACTCTTCAAACCTCTCATGAATTTACCATTCTGTAGTTGCTCTCTAATTTTATTTCCTGGCCATCATTTAGTGGAAATACATCAGAATCTTACAATCTGACAATAGCGATGGTAACTTTACTATCTCAAAGCTGCTTTTGATAGGATGATCTGAAGAGTGTCAAGAAGATCCATGGTTAAAATTGCTCTGAGGTAGGTGATTCCTTAATTTTCTGGTTGAATGTCGAAAAAGTTTATTACTGTGCCCTTTTTCCTTTTAGTTGCAATTATTTTGATGTATCATGTTCATTGTTTCTGTTTTGCTAGATGAGAACTTTCAGTTTGTGCAACTACTTTCTTGAAGTCTGCTTGTGTAAAGGCGGATGATATTTGCTTTGGTTTCAATGGAGGAGATTCCCCATTTGAAGTCTTTACGATCTTCTAATTTTCCTTGGATTTCAAATGCCTCAATGACATTTTTATTTCTTCCCAACCGAAAAAAAAAGGAAAAAATCTTCTCTAAGAGTCTGCTTAACGGTGAACTGCTTGAATAGTAGAAACGAAAAACAAATAACAAAAGATTTTCTTGAAGGAAGAAGTATTTCAAGCAAATATAAGTCAGTGAGTCCCAGTGTTGGGTAGCGCAAGGATCGTTTCGTTGGAATCCTTGCTTGAATATAATTACTCCCATTAAAAGGAATTTTGTACTCTACCATATGGTATGGCTACAAACGGAATGAAAAAGTTGGAACATGTTGATTAAACACCCTGACTTCTTACAAATTTCAAAGTATTTGTGGAATTTGCTTGCTTCTACGAATATGCTGCGGAGCTCCGTGCTCAGCTTCAGAATCTCTAACAAGGAGGGACTTGCAGAAATGATGGGGTTTCATTTCTTTTTTCTACAATCATCAATACGAATGCAAACTCACAATATCATATTGGTAGCCTAGTACATAAATCACCACATTATATTGAGAACAAACCTTCCAATCTCATTGGGAACATCCAGTGTTTCACGACACAACCCAAGAATAACAAACAAGGTCCACACAGGTCAATTTAAACATGAAGAAATCTCTGAAGTCTTATAACCATAAACCCATTATTAAACTGCAGGAAGATGGTAGATTGTAGAAGGAACAATATCAATATCGAGGTGGAAAAGAACACGAGATAAGCAAAGTAAGAAACGTGGATTGTTAGTCGGTAGCAACTTCTCTTGCTGTTGTTGAATACTTCTCATGGTCGCGCTCAAGCTGGCTCAAGTTGCCTTTCTCCTTGATGAGTTGAGTGTGGTGGTGTAAAATCTGAGTAAATTTGAACTTTTTCTGTAAAAGAGTAAAATGGTAATTTGTTACTATAATGTAGACTTAAAATCCGTATTTTTCTAGAGCTCGGATGATGCAACGCACCTCACCGTTGGATTTGTATCGCAAAAATCGAGTTGTCTAGTCAATTTTCATCGAATTCTGAGATAATCAAATTTTTTACATTTTTCGAAACAACTAGGGGTCAGATGACTTCACAAACATCCCCAAAAACAAAAATTATAAAATTTTCTTATAATTGAAGAAAAGTTCAAATAAAATTAATTTGAATTTAAACCGGGATAAAATTAATTGTTTCGGGATGAAAACGGATCCGAAAATAGGAAACGTATTGCGCGATGTGGACCGCACAATTTAAGAGTATATGTAGGGGTGAAATATCTGATTTTCAGATATTTCTCTCCCCATTATCAGTCGGTTCACACATTGGATGAAGGAGAAGAAGAAAAACATAAATTTCTACCTTTCTTTGTTCGATTCACGGAGTTCCGTCGGTCGGAATCACTCGGACCAAAAGTAAAGTCGATTACCATAACGAGGGCTACGTCTACGTACCAAAAACGAAAGATTTCACCAAAGATCCAAAGAGGAGATTTTAGAAAAATCAAAATTTTTGAGTGGTATTTGTGTTCTTGAAGGTTCTACACATCGTTTTACTCTTCAAGAGGTAGAGTTCCCTCCTATTTTGGTTTATTTTTATCCTATGATGTCCATAGGGAGTGGTTAGGTGTATAGACTTTCCTAGGATTATGGAAATGAGGGAATGAGTATAGAAATAGATTGAATACATTCTATTTTGAATTAGGTATGTAGAAATTACCTATATTAATTCTTGTGTTATGTGATGAAAAGTGGGCATGTTATGCTTTTACAAAAATATATGCCCTGAATGATTGAAATGTTATTTTGATGAGATTGAAATAACATACTTAGATGTTATTGTAAATTGAAATCATGCACTTATGATGTCTTTTACAATTGGAAATGTAAATGTTGAAATGTGATAGAAATAATTCATGTGGCATTCATTACATATAGGTATGATATGGATATTGACATTGCTCATTTGACATTCATTACATATTGGGCATGACTTTGGCATCACATTCATGGACATTAGGCATGAGTGTGAGTGTGTGGTTGCATGATTTAATAGATCACCATACTTGGTGGTTGATAAGTAAACTCGGGAAGATTGGATCGAAGATCCCGTTGAGTCACATGGTTGCATGAAAAACTTGTGTCGTGTATAGCAAGAAGGAATAGATTTTCCTTCGGGTGAAAGGCTCGGCTACTTGGTTCATACACTCCTTTATGGTGCAATTCCAGAAAAGTATAATGACATACGGAGCCAGCAATGTGATTCCAAAATCCGATACTCAATAAAGACACATGGTTTTATTTTATAAAGTATTCATTCGATGGGAAATATCCAATAATGTTTCGATTTATAAACATATGACTTTATTTCAAGAAATCATTGGATGTATTTCATCAATAACAAATGAATTACACACGTGTATTGTATTGTAATGTGAGAGTCGGTGAGGATTCGGGTTAAGGTGCATGAGTGGTTATCACCTCATATCATGACATGACATGGTAGAAATTTTCATCTTGAATGACATGTTCTTGTATGAAATGGATTATAATTGTTGATTATTGCATGTGCACATGTCATATGTATCTAGAACGGGGAGTAGCCTCTGTAGGAGATATTCTATTGAGAGTAACTCACCCTATACGGCAAAACGTTTCAGGTGCGAGGTTTATACTGGCGGAGGACTCTTATTTCGAGCTTCAAAGATGAAGAGAGCCGACTGGTGGCTTTTGATAGTTCATTTTGTATAAATTTTGTGAAAATTATATTTTTGGGCATGTAATCGTATGAAATTATTAGAAATAGAACTTGTATATAATAAATTTTATGTGAAAAACCTTATTAAACATGTTTTGAATGGTATTGTAATATATTGGAATGGATTGGAAATGAAAAGTAAGTGCAATAGGCAAAAGTAGGCAAAGAGTACCGATACAACAAGGTCCAGTGGGTTATCAGTACCGGTACAGATTTTTCAGTGGGTTGACAATACCAGTACAGCCTTGTCTAGAAGGCAGAGCGTACCAATATGTCGTACCGGTACTGATTTTTTAGAAGGTTTACAGTACCGGTACGATGTATCGGTACTCTTTTCAAAATTTTGAAATTTTAAAATTACTTTGCCAAGCTTTTGGACTATAGGTTCTTGGGTTCCAAGGATGTAAATAGATTATAATGGAGTATGAAATATAATACTTTGGACCACAGTTGAATCAAATAATAAAATATATATGGGGTTTTATGTGAGGTTCATAATTCCAGTTAAGGGGATGTTATTGACGTGACGTCGAGTTGTGCGACAAACAAGTGTATTTTCGGGGGTTGACGGATGATCAACGGTTAATAAATGACCCCCGGTTGGTATCAGAGTCTAAGTATACGACTTACCTAGGGCTTGATGGACAAGGGTCTAGACTATTGTATTCATTGTGCATTTCATGTAATGTACTTAAAATGCTACATGTTATGTGCTATGTGTTATGTGGATTATATGCATGGTGAAATGTATATGGAAAGGAGAAACACTAGGGCTAGAAAACATAACTTTGGGGTTCGAAAAAAGGGTCGAACGAGATAGTTTAATGTGTAAATGTCTACTAGTGGTGGTACATGCTCTACTAGGGAGACAAGGAGAGAAATCTCAAAGTTTAAACTTGACCCCTATCTTGGGATAATATATAAGGCTCTATTGTTATCTTACATGTGTATAGATGGCAAATAGGAGAAGAGGACGCCGAGGCGGTGGGTGGAACAATGATCAACCACCACAGACTTTTGACCATCAAGCCTCTATGGAGGCTAGTGGTGTTTGTGGCTGCTACCATTGCATAGGCTAGTGCAAATATGGGCCAAGGAGGCTCAAGTAACCTTCAGAAGTTTAAGGCACACCAGCCGCCGACTTTTGTGGGAGGAACAGATCCGACGATGGTTGACCGTTGGTTCCGACAAGTCAACAAGATCTTAGGGGCTATGGAGATCACATCCGATACCACTAAGATAATGCTAGCTACGTTCCAGCTAAAGGGAGAATCCCAATTGTGGTGGGATTGGGTAAAGGACTCAAGGAACTTAAAGTTAATGACATGGGAAGAGTTTCGGACGGTGACGGTGATGGAGTATGTGGCTAAGTTCACCGAACTAGCCCGTTTCGCCCATAACTACGTGGCCACAGACATGGCCAAGGTGTGAAAGTTTGAGGATAGTCTGAAATTGTCCATCTAGGGTAAAATTGTGGGCCACTACTTATAAAACTTATTTTCGATGGTCATGACAGCTATGACCATTGAGAGAGAAGTTGAGGATACACGGAACATCCGAGAAGCGGATGCTAAAGACAAGAAAAAGAAGGGCCAACTTTCTTCAAGTTCGAGAAAGAGGCAAAAGACTTTGACTCCACAGGGCCGTGGCTATCAGGGCCAAGGCCAAGGTTAATCCTCCTAAGGCGGGAGAAATCAAAGGCCTTCCTACCAAACAAGCCAAGTGAAATTAAATCAATCTTACAAAATAACACTTGGAAGATAGTAGAGTTGCCTCCTGGAAGCAAGGCGATATGATGTAAATGGGCGTTCAAGAAGAAATTAAAACTTGATGGGAGTATATATAAATACAAAGCTAGATTGGTAGTCAAAGGATTTACACAGAAGAAAGGAATACACTTTTTTGATACATATTCACCAGTGTCTAGTATCATTATCATTAGAATTTTAATTGCCTTAGCTTCTATCCATAATTTAGTGATACATCAAATGGATGTCAAAACTGCTTTTCTAAATGGAGATTTAGATGAAAAAATATATATGGAGCAACCCCGAGGGCTTTATAGTAAAGGGACACGAACATAAAGTGTGCAAGTTGGTAAAATCTTTATATGGTCTGAAACAAGCACCTAAATAATGGCATGAGAAGTTTGATAAGGTAATCCTAGAATATGATTTTCGAATAAATGAAAGTGAATAATGTTTATATTATAAGGAAAATATTGGAGGTTGTGTGATCTTATGTCTTTATGTGGATGATATTCTAAGTTTTGGGACTGATTTAGAAATAGTTGAAGAAGTTAAATCTTACTTATCTAATATGTTTGATATGAAAAACTTGGGAGAATGGAAATAGAGAAAATAGGAAGTGGAATATCTCTTAATCAATCTAACAACATAGAGAAAATGTTGAAGAAATTTAAATTTTATGATAGTGAACCAGTATCGACGCCATATGATCCACATATACATTTAAAGAAAAATAAAGAAGACCCTATATCACAATTGAAGTACTCACAAACGATAGGATCTTTATTATACTTAGCTAATAAGTCTAGACCAGATATCTCTTATGTTATGGGTAGACTAAGTCGATATAAACAAAATCCTAGTAAAGAGCATTGGACTGCCTTAGAGAGGATATTTAAATATCTTAGAAGAACTCTACATTACTCTTTACATTATAAAGGATTTCCAAGTGTCGTTGAGGGTTTAGTGATGCAAATTGGATCACCGATAATTTAGATATAAAATCTATTACTGGTTATATTTTCTTATTAGGTGAGGTAGCCATATCTTGGGGATCTAAAAAGCAAACTATAATTTCTAGAAGTACAATGGAGGCAGAGCTTATAGCCTTAGATACCACCTGTACCGAGGTTGAGTGGATTAAAAACTTATTACTAGATATACCTTTATTGAATAAGCCTATACCTGCTATATCTTTGCATTGTGATAATAAAGCTGTGATTGAGCTTGTGAAGCAAACTCATACTAATAAAAAGATGAACAGACATATGCAATTAAGATATAAATCTTTGAAGAAAATGATAAGTAGCAACAAAATTTCACTAGACTTTGTGAAGTCAGAATTAAATATTGCTGATTAGGTAACAAAAGGATTTTCAAGAAAAGTTGTCTTAGAACTGTCTAGGGGAATGAGTCTAAACCCATAAGGAAGTCACCTAGAAAAGTAACCCAACTTCTGTGATTGAGAATCCTATGAAGGAAGTTCAATGGATAGAAACAATTTGTACTGCGTGACTTATTTAGCACTTAAATTTGGAGATATCTTAGGAGGAGATATTCTCTAACTCATTCCTATGGTAGAAGTGCATTTGAAGTGTGACATAAAGGAAGAGTTGTTACCCAGAATGAGATCAAGGCAATAACACTCTTGTAGGGTAGGGGTCACATTTGCCTTTGTAGGTTTCAACTAAATGAGAATTGTCATGAGGCCACGACTATGAGAATTGAGTTGTTCTTTAAAAATTCTCATGAGAATAAAGATCGAGTGTATGGCCTTTTATAGCACTAACCCGCGAATCATGACTAATATCGATATTGTGTGTGTAACATGTTGGATTTTGACTCAAAGAGTCTAATTCAAGTATTTGGTTACTATGATCTTTCAGAGGAAAACAGTTAACACTAAGTCAGGTTCAAGTTCAAAAGACACCAACACCTATTACACAGTATTACAGTTGGCCAATTTTTATTTATATATAAATTGTATATATATTTGTTTATAAAAAAAACATGGGGGGGATTGTTGGAATAAATTAAGTTTTTATTTTTTTTCCTAAAAAACACTTCCAGTTTTCTTCTGTTCCCTAAGATTTATTTAATACATTATGAATTATTATATATTATATATATGAGACGATTGGTGAAGGAATTGAAACTTGAATTTCAATTAAACTTTCTAAACCAGTGCAATTGAAGACCAAACCGTTGCATCGCAACGACACTTTTTCCACTGGATTTGTTCCTAGCGTTTGGGCAAATCTTTTGCCTATAAAAAGACAAAAAACATTGAGTATATAGATAGAAAAAATCCTTCCAGCAACTAGAAAAAAAAAAACTCTATTTCATTTGGTCTACAAGGAAAAGTTGGCAGAAACTTTTAGTATCATTTTACATTGGTCGTTCATAAAGGGCTTTGTTCTTCTCTACATTCTAAAGTATTTTGATTATACTAAATTTTGGGCAACTCGATTAGAGTTTGATTCATCCCCACTCTTCAGTATATGTGAACCCTAGGAAGTTTTTGATTTTGAATTAGAGTTGTATCTTAGAGCCGTTGCAGTCCGCTAATACCTTCACGTAGGGAGGCTCAGTTGCTTTAGGACAACGTTTCAACGTGCCTCATTGACTCTCAAAGACTAAATCTTTCTAATTTATTTTTCATTGTTTTATATTGTGTTCAATTGCCTTTGTTTAATTATTAGTTTTAATTTAATACATGCGTCAATAGTTATATTATATGCATCCACAATATATGGATTGTTGCTGTCAAAACTAGTTTATCAAGTTGTTACTGTTTCATAAGTTTTATACATTATTTAGTTTAATTTTTAAATTATATGTGTTAGGCTTATTCATTTAATATTGCTAAGTTGATGATCATTTTAGTTTTTTGTTCTGTCATAACATTTTTACCTTTAACATCATCTATTTCATTATTCCATTTCTGCAACACTTTTGTACAATGTTTGGTATAATACATGGTTTGACAATCCATGCCAAAAAAATTTTGAATAATGTAAAAAATTCACATAAAAAATAAAGAATTTAATGCTATAAATCGGTGACATTGTAAAAAAAATTTTAAAAAAAAAAAATCAGTGACACCGTATGTTTAAACATAATATAAGGAAAAAATTTTAAATTTTTTTTAAGAAAAAAAAACCCGATGACACCGTACGTTTAAATATAATACAAGGAAAAAATTCAAAATATTTTTTTAAAAAATAAAAAAATAAAAAAAACAAGTGACACCGTACGCTAAAACATAATATAAGTAAAAAATTTAAAATAATTTTTTTAATAATATTAAAAAAAAACCGATGACACCGTACACTTAAACATAATACAAGAAAAAAAATTTAAAATAATTTTTTTATTTGTAAACTCTACACAAGAGGGTATTTGTGTCATTTTTCTTGCTTGTTCCATCGATAGCTTTATACCAACAAATAATACCACTCAGTAGCTGGTATTTATTAAAGCCATGTACAAGGGTTAAATACAATTGTACAAATCGGGTCGGTATTACAACCTAAAAAAAATTATGTACATAATATGCAAAAAACAAGGTAATTGGTGGGTTTCAAGTATTATTTCTTGCTATCTCACCCTAGAATATCATTAAAACGCCCAAACAAACAAGCTTATGGTATATCTGTATAATAAGATAACTCACAAGTTGAATTTATCCCTTACACATTTTCTATCTCAAAAACATCACATTAGTCATTTTTATTTTATGTCCAATTATTTTAATATTTGATTAATTTGTAGTTTAATATAATTTTATTTCAAACATTATCCATACACAATAATATACATATATTGATAAAATTTTGTAGGATTATGTATTTTGAAAAAAATCTGCCTATATTGTTAATAAAATAATGGATAAACAGAAATTTTAAAAGATGTAATCAAAAATATGAAGTAAAAAAATTTATTTTTTAATATAATAAAATAGAGATTTTAGGCGTTTAAATTTTATATTTTATTGTACTTTCAAGTCGGAGTTATGCCTAATTGATATCTATTTCAGATGGGATAAACCGGTTATTTTACTACAGCTCGACTAATTCAAAGACAATGTTTATCCCATCTTATTTTTTGATCCAAATCAAAGATATGTGAGCCCGTCAGATTTTTTTAACCAATCTACCACTTTTATCCACCAAACCAAACATCCCCATAGGGTGTGTTTGCTTTAGGAATTAAAAAAAATGATTGAAAAAAATATGTATTGGGCCTATCTTATCCCTTTTATTCTTATATTCAGATTCACCCAAATATTATTACTTAAAAATAATCTAAGCGTGGATGAATTGTGTATTTATAGCCACATATACCTTCTCAAATAATTATCACTATAATTAATTTAAGACTCGAATTGATGGATATGGAATGAACGAATTTGTCAAATCCGATCATTGCTAACGCCTAGATCAAACACAGACTACTTTTAGTTGAACAAAGGACTCTGATTTTAATAGATAAAATTCGAAAGGTGCGAATCGTATCCTAAATAAATATCTTCCTCCTCAAAGACAAAAAGAGGCTGCTCTCGCAAAGGAAAATATCTTTTCCCTCAAACACAAACAAGAAAGGCCTCTCAAAGAGCAAAAAAAAATAAATTAAGAAAGGCCTCTCTCTCTCTCTCTCTCTCTCTCTCTCTCTCTTTTCTCTCCAAACTAAGATGCATTCTGCAAGGCTCCCTCTATACGCCCCCACACCTTCAATCAAAACCACAAATCCAAGCCCAAGGCTATCAAGTTTTCACACAACAAGTGCACGGAAGTCCCATGATAATTCTCTTGTATGCAAAGCTTCTAATTCTTCATCATCTTATCCAATCACAGACTTTGATCTCTATGATCTTCTAGGCGTTGATAGCTCATCTGACCAATCACAAATAAAAGTGGCATACCGAGGATTGCAGAAGCGGTGCCACCCTGATATAGCTGGCCCGCCCGGCCACGACATGGCCATCATACTAAATGAAGCATACGCTCTTCTCTCTGATCCAACTCTACGTTTGGCATATGATAAGGTCAGTATAGGTCACGAGAATCTTAGTATATCTATCCTTACACACTCTTCTACCGCCACATATAATCGTAAGTTCCACAATATAACTGTTAGATCACGAAAAATGAACGACGTTGGTGAGTGTCAAAGATGAATAACTATAGATGTGTTTTACTAGATAGCTTATGAGCAAAATATCTGATTTTGTCAATTTTGATCTAAGTATTGACTTGAATCTTGCTATTATATGGATTTAGTAGCTTTTTAGTGTATGAAAAAAAATTGAGTGGTGGTTTTGATTGCGAAGGAATGGGGTTTTAGTGTTGTATTTTTTCCTTAGGGTTATACTGGTCAAGTAAGTGTCACGATATCCTACACGACTTCAACTAGTATTCATAACTTGAGGTTCGATGTTTAAATATATTCTTAGAGCTACGTTATCAAAGGCATTTGGACATTTACTAAATACCCTTTGTACGTGTCACAAGTGGTTGGTACGAAATTTTGGAAAAATTTGAATCACACTCTTTTTAAATTAACTTATTTTTATAAATACCCCCTATGTTTTCTATATTTGTAACAACACCCCCTTTTGGTTCATATATATTTGTTTCAGATACACCCCCTAACCTTACTTTACCATTATGGACCACTCAAAAAATTATGATGTCATTCTAGGTTATTTTCAAAATACCCAAATTACCCGTGTCTCTTTCACCCGTCCTCCTTCTCCATGTTATATGAGATTAATTCATTCCATTTTCAATGACATAGACTTGTAAAGGTTAGTCAGTTTTGGACACGACTTGTTAATATGAATAATAAATTAATTAGGTTAACGTTAAACAAAAATAACACGAATTAATGATTAACATGTTTAAAAAGTATTAAAAAATAAATGTCAAATTTTTGTTTTTTTTTTTATCAAGTATTGACAGAATCCTTATTCAAAAAGAGATTTTTTTTTTTATAGTTTTATTATTATATTTAACATGTTAATTTTTAATTTATGAAAAAATATGAGCATGAGTTCGATTAAGAGATAATAAAATCTTAAACTTCATTTTTAGTATTTATTTTTTTATTCAATAGTTATATGAGTCAACAACACACATGATTCAAAAATAAACACGTCAAGTTGACGCGACACGATTAGTTAAATGAATTGGATTTGAATTGATTAATATTCGAGACGAACCTATAAATGAACCTATATATTTATATATAGTATATATTTGATTTGTGTTGTTAATATTTGTATATTTGATGGGCAAAAATGAAAAAAACACTATTGATGTTGTCATCGTTACCATACAAACACCGACAAGGGGTGTCACTAAAGATTTAAAAAATAGAAAGGGTGTCTTTAAAGATAAAATAATCTAGAAAGGGTATAGATAAAATTTTCCCTATTTTCTGTCTTCAGTTATGCTGGCTGTTTCTCCACGTGCTATTAGAGGTCGAATGTTCAAGGAATATTATAATTTACCCCACATCGATATTTTAATATCTCCTTAGTATATGGTCTAGTGAGCCTATGATGCATTATTGATTGGTTTTGAATTGAATTTCTTGACACTGAATTTGAAGCTTCGAGGTTAGAATTTCGTTTTTGCATGTATATGGTGGAAAACAAAAAGCTAATTTTTGTCAAGCTACGAACTAAATTCAAATGCTTAGGCTCCCTTCTCATGCTCTTTTTCCTAGGCTAAACATATGAATGTACATCAAAATAAATCTTCCTAGGTCTTGTCTAATTTTTTTGAATCTGATACATGTTGGCCGCATAATTTTAGCTTAGCAGTAATTCTATGTACTATTGAATTATATTTACTTACGGTCTTAAAATCTTGGAATTGGAGGTTGAACTATTCATGTCTAGTTTTCAGAAGGATATTTTTTTGGTGATCAAACCTGACCATTAAATTTTTCCACAAGTCCAAAAGATCTTAGACAATAATGTTTTCATTGTTTAATCCTTCATAAATGTGATGAATCTCGGAAAAGCTCAACATCTAAAGCCCATGACATGTAGTTATAATCTGAGATGTCTAAAGTCGGAAATTCCAATTTTCGTGATGTTGTCCATTTTTTCAAAACTATTTAAAACAAAATAATCAAGTTAGGTAAAAATGCTACGCTCAGCAAATTGCCGTTATTAGTAGCAGTTGATCACGCATACACTAAATATACAAGCGGTACCTCAATTCTCTTATGTATCTCTATAGTTCTTATGTATCTCAAATCTCAAAATTTCAGTTATTCTAAATTTGCTTGTGGGGCATAAATGGGCTGTAAATTGTGATTTACCTGATAACTTAAAAGTTCCAATAGTTCCTGACAAAAATTAGTGCTTGTATATGGCAATTCATAATCAACAAAACTAACAAGTAACTACACTATTGAGGAAACTTCTTATCTCACCAGCATTTAAGTAATTAACACCTAAATTATGACGAGGGCAACCATTCCTAGTTCTAATGGAAAGTCGAAGCTTAGGAGAAAAACAAGAAAGAAGAAAAGAAAGCTGGTAATTAATAATTATGGTGGCCATGTAATAGCTTTTTGTAATTTTGACTCGGCGGATAGCCTAACAGAACCAGATTATTCAAACATCGGCAAAGCACTCCATTGATCAGCAGTTGGTATGGCCGAAAAATCAACACATAATGGAAAATCCAAGGGTTTAGATGTGTTTATCATATGCATTTTTCAGGCAAGAGGAACTCAAGACTAGCCTTAGTTCCCTAGATGAATAGTAATTCTTTTATGGTGGCTATTTTTCACACTGGGAGGCAATGATGCAGGAGCAAGCAAAGATTGAAGAGTTACGGGGTTATACAAGCAAACCTATGTATTCAGTATGGTGTGGATCAGAGAATGAACAAAGAGCCGTTTTTGTTGATGAAGTCAAGTGTGTTGGTTGCTTAAAATGTGCCTTATTTGCAGAAAAGACATTTGCTGTTGAATCCATTTATGGAAGAGCAAGGGTTGTTGCTCAATGGGCTGATACTGAAGACAAAATCGAAGAGGCCATAGAAGCATGTCCAGTTGATTGCATCTCGTAATAATCTTTACTCTCAGCTCCTCTATCGTATCAGTAGATGTCTCATTACTAAACACTTCTACTGCTTCTAGTATTGAGTTTTAGGAATTCTTTGTTTAGTCAGTCACAAAGTTTGCTGAACCATAGACTGCTGAGCAGAGTAGAAACCCCAAGTAACGGTGTATGTTGAGAAAAAGAGTAATGATGTATGAAATGTAGGATTCTTATTTTCGAAGTACTTTTTCATTTGGTTTTTCCCTTATCATTAGCATTATTACTCATTTGAGTATTTTTAGCTGACCTAAACATAGCATTGTGGAGAGGTCCAACTTGGCAGCCTTGGAATTCTTAATGTCCAAGCAGCCACGTGGCAATGTCAGAATTGGTGCGGGTAACACAGTGGGTACTCGTGTCTCAAACATCTTCGTCGACGTGGAGAAATTTCAGGCAAGGTTTAAGGAAGCAAATGATAAAGTTTCTAAAAACCATTCCAAGGTAAGAGCAACAAAATGGTCTTCAAATTCTAGGTGAAAAGTTTCGGACATATTTTGGGCTTGCCCAATTTAAAGTTTACTAATATTTAGTCAGTGTTTATGACCATTTCTTTCTTTGTCCTTTCTTTTTGATGAAATAAATTTTATTTGGTTGCCTAATCATTAAACTTCTAAAATTTTCTTTTTCCCAAGGATCTTCTAATATACTTGCATATGCAAATGTATTTGTTACATCCTTCTGTAAAATATTACAGATTTTTATTCGAGCTGTAGATCCAAGGTTTTTAGGTTGCCATGGGCGACTTCTACAAAGAAGACTAATTACTGATGTTTGTTTAACAAATTCACCTGACTAATGCTTCTAAGGGGGCCATTGCATGCTAATTGGTCAGAATTTTCCTGTGCAACAATTTTTCAAAAACGAATGTGTTTTCCTGCCCCATTTTATTCATTTGATGCTGAAATTGGTAGCATACATACCATTGTGAAAAACTTGGACTAACTGCAACTTGCTCATAATAGGAATCAGACATCCAAAGAGAAGCAAGAATTTCTGCTATTCAAGCGGTCAGATCAATCTCAAATTGGTTGTACTGGAAATCACCCAATGCAGGAGGATCTATGTCACATATTCACCAAAAATTGATACCAATAACCCGAAGGTCCACTGAACCAAATATCAACAAGCTTCGAGGTGCTGCTGCTGCTAGAAAACAAGCAAGAGAGACTGGAAAGCCTATTCGCAAAGTCTCATTGAATTATATTTACAAGGATGAGTATTGGACTCCATCAACTCTTGTCCTTCCAGAGGCAACCAAGAACAGTCCTACCTCTAGAGCAGCATCTGAGCAATCTCCTTCTACGGAATTGAAGAAACTACACAATAACAATTTTGTGGATCAAAAGAAGAGTCGGAGCAACCTCTTTGTACAAGGTGTTCCGCTGGGAGCAGCTATAGTGGCAGCAGTTATAGTTCGGTTACAGGTGGGAGAAGGGGTGGCTGGTGGATTAGAAGAGCATTTGGGAGGTTCTTTAGTATTGGACATTGTTAATAGCTCCTGGTTACAAGTTAGCCTAGCAGGTGTTACATGGTATCTCATTGGAATGGCTATAATAGAACTACTAGAGAGCCTTAAAATTAAGTTAGGAATGTATAAGAAATAGGGAGGTCACTTAACACATTGGTTAATATGTAGCTGATCTGAAAGTACAAATTGCAAACATGTAATTTTATCAATGTTATACTTGCTGTATAGAGGGCTGCCTTGAACATGAACCTTTTTTGCCATTTCCAATTTCGGAAGGGATTAAAGTTGGGTTCTACAAAGAATTGATCTAGGATCTTTCTCAAACTAATAGATATTTGTATTTCAATAAGAATTGTATATGTTGTTATCATCTTTGCATCTCTATTGGATGCCAGAATTTATGACGGAATTCAAGTGCCCATGAAGTACAACCATTGTAAGGAGCATGGAGCATATGAATTGTGATGGTAAAAAAATTAGTTTTGGAAGAGAGATCTCAGAAAAAGAGCTTCGAAAAACGAGTAATGGAGCCAGAACTCATAAGAGCAGAGCTCTGGTTCACGAGTCAGGTCTGATCTAATAATCAGCTCTGCCTTACATGACGAAACCATGATATTGAGATAATAATTGAAGATTACGGATAAGCAAGGATCAGAAAGGATAGAGATAAGAGTCCCTGTTAGTTAGGGCAACAAAGATCATCTACCTGAAATGATAAGGGAGACGAGACTTCAAGCACAAGAGCAACCTAATCTTCTCAACTAATCCATAAGAGAGACTTGGGTCCATTCCCGAGGGAAAGTTAATCCAACATACCTATACATATAGTTCTAAGGAGATACACCAGGGACGTAACTTGTAGCCCACAAAAGGGTACTTCATATCTTAATTTCATATTTGACTTAATTATTGGGAGAGTTGACATGTGGAGCTCCCTCTACGGTTTTTGACATCTTTCCAGGTAAGATCGAGGTCTGATAAGATGACATGGAGGTCGCCTCAAATTTTGAATTAATAGTTTGGTGTCGTATATGGAACGACATGATTCTTGTTCTCATTAACACCATTGGGAAAGGCATATAACTTCTACATCGGAAACTCTTGATGGTGACCACAAGATCGATGGATGCCATTAACGGAAATATTCTCAGAGGATTGCACTCTTAAGAGCTGTCAGAGGAATATAATTGATAATACCCAAAATGTGCCTAAGGTTGAGTTTGGGTATTCAACTTAGACCGTTCCGGCTCGGGCACTCAGCCCATCCTGGATGACCAGGAAACTTGAGGCTAGACCCTCCATACTTGCAACTGCATCTCTACAAAGATAGCACAGAAGGCAGCGGGCTTCCAACCAAGCGCCACCCAAATTGTAACGGGCATATAGTTAGGCAAAAAAGTCGCAATTGCCTCAACACCCTCCATGGCCGTTGCATGATAGTGCAACCGTTACAAGAATGAGACAAGAATCACGCCAGAGAACAGGCGAGGCCCTAGATTAACTATAAATAAGAGGCATAACCCTCACAAGAAGATATAAGCTTCTAGCTAACAAAAATACTCTGTGTAATCTCCTTTCATTATCAATAATATCTTAAGGAGCAAGAGAATCCCTTCAGAGTGGATTAGGCGAGCTCCCGAGTTAGTGAACCACTATAAATTCTCTGTATGTGCCTCATCCCTTTTTTATTCAAATTCTTAAGAGCCAACGAGCTCTGACTGAACTATTCAATAACCCATTAGGCCCTAGCTATCGCTAGCTTTGCTCATTTGTGTAATAGACATCATCAATTGACGCCGTCTGTGGGAACAATTATTTCTATAAAAGTTTTATTGATTATCTTCAGTAATTTATGGTTTCTATGTGCAACATGAGCAGAATTCATATGAATCCTTTGCGTTTACAAAATCAACCAGAGTTTCCAACTAGAAGACGGCAGGAAAACTTGCCTAATCCCGAGGCTGACCCTCCAATGGTGAATCCTCCTCTAAACAATGAACTCGAGACCCTTCGTCAAGCCAACCAGCACTTTCTCGAACAAAACAATGAACTGCTAAACCTCATCCACGCCCAGCATCCCTAGAGGTACAACCAACCCAAGATGGTCCCCATCATAAGAAACATCAATGTCTCAATCCCCAAAGGGAATATACGGAGGAGAATGAGCACAGCCAATCATTCGACAACATACGCCGACGAGCTCAAAAGAATGAAGAAGACGAGGAAGTACAAAGCCAGAAAGGGGGGCTCACAAGAACAAGTTTTCCCCACTCCAACTAGAAATAAAGGAGCAGTATTATGAGCAGCGTTTTAGGGAGATTCAACAAGAGCTCAGCCATATGAAGGAGGTTGTAAGAGTTAAAACGCCCAGTTACTATGGACACCCTTGTCCAGCAGACAGGGTCTCGCTTTACTGTGGAGGTTCTGCATTTTTCCCTTCCACCAAAGTTCAGAAGGCCTCATATAGAGATCTTTGATGGAACAAAGGATCGTATGGACCATCTTAATACCTATAAAAATCAGATGGAGTTGCATGGGTACCAAAACCCAGTGCGTTGTAGAGCTTTTGCTACTACCTTGAAGAGCTCAGCCTTAGTCTGGTTCAGCTGTCATGCCCTGAATTTCCACAAACCCGGAGAGTGGGTGAAAATGGAAAAGAAAAGTAAATGAAAGGTTATTAAGTTGGATAAATTGGTTTCTTATTCATTTTTCAAAGTTTTTCAAACCACTTTTATTTTATTTTTAGCTTATTTCTTCAAGGTTTCTAAACCCTTCCTTTTGACATCCTTCCCATCTGTTTAAAAGGTGTTTTACACACTTAACAAGTCTTTTAATTTTTCATAAAATTTTGACATAACCTCCTTTGTTTTCAAGTCTTTTTTCCACCTAATATTCACAATATTTCATATGCATAATTATATCACAATCCACCCTCACTCGATGGCCACAACCCATGTAAATTTAACATACATCTCTTATTCTCAACATATGCATCTAATTGCCCCAATATAAACATATGATACTCATTAAATAAAGACATCCCAAATATCAATTGAGTTTACACTCTTACACATTAAAATGATCTAAGACTTTTAATCCACTACTTTTTCAAACTAAAATACAAGTCATTTGGGCTTATGCCCATACATAGAAAATATGCCCAATGGTACATTCAAGTCCCTTTCCTCTCCTTCCTCTAAGACTTTCTCAAGTCCCAAGTACCGGGAGCCTCATTTGTAATATGATATCCCACGAATGGGTCAGCTCAACTGTTGGTATGACAAAGTGCTAATGCTATGAACAAATTTAAGGCATGACATGTGCAAGTATACATTTTTTAAAAGCTACGATCTCATAATCTCTCAATGCTATGCAATGTCAATATGCATGACACATCCATGCAACTCTATGTCACTCATGTTTCACTTCACGGTCCGGCCCCATCAGCCTGCGAGTTTTGTCATTGGCCAGATTTTGGGTTTTTTACCACAGGATCTACACCCTCATAATGTATATCACCAAGTGCTCAACCCACACTATGTTCCAAGGATTCATCTATTCTAAGATGCCATGCTTTTTCTCAATGTAAATTTTATGAAACATTTCTTCAGACACCTTATCTACATGAATGTGAAACACCATTCAATGGATTAAACATATGATCAAGCTTCATATTTTTATGAAACATTTCATCAAATACCTTATCTACATAAATGTGAAGCACCATTCAATGGATTTAAACATATGATCAAGCTTCATATTCATTACTTTCACAATTTCTCAAAGAAACTACAAATACACAAACTACCAATTCATGTAATAAATCATAACTCTCAAACCACAAGAGTTTCTCTACATGAACATAAGTTATAATATAATAATCCAACACATAAGTAATATACACCTTTACCATAGCAACAAATTGTCAAGAAACTCAAATAACACAAAAGTACTTAGACCATTAATTTTAAGTTTTCAAAGAAACTACCAACTAAATGATTTTCTAACATCAAGTAAACACCTAAATCATTCAATCAACACATAGGAAGACAAGAAAACTTAAATTTATTCCCAACTTAGCAAAATATCATACCTAAAATGGTTTTTCTCAAACCAAGAGAGTTGTGTTCTCTTTATAGCCGAACCAATCGGTGAGAATGTAGCCCTTGTTGAGAGGAACAACTTCTTAGAAGAAAGTCTTACAAAAATCTTGGCCTAGGAATGAGTTTTGGTGGCTTGAAGCTTCAAGAACCTAAGATTTTTCTTCCCTTTTCCTCCAAAAATGTGTACTGACCTTTTTCAGCCCAAAAACTGATATTTTTACATTAAGAGGGCTGTATTTATAGTGGAGGGGTAAAGGTACAAAATAACTCTTTTGCCCTTGATGAATCCGAGATACCGTTACACTACAACTTGTCCCGAAACGCCTCAATTCTATATTTTATTTTAACCAAATTTTTTAAAATTATTTTAAATAAAAATTTAAAAAAATATATATTTTCGCTAGTGGCCGGGTTTGGCCTGTCCCACCTAGGCCGCCCGGAATACACTTTTTGTCTAATTTTTGAAATTATTTCTGTTTATGCTCAAATTCGTACAGTAGGTGTATTTTAACATTATAAGCATATTTATCTTCTGTGACATACTCAAATTATGCTCATAAATATGACTTATACCTAAATGATACATATGTAGTGCACTACCGACAAATGGTGCATGAATAGTGCCCTACCGATAAAACTGAAAATTTTATCCTTAATTTTCAAATTTCTACATTAGCAAGCTAACCCCAGCATCCATTTCCGCTTTGGGGAGCTCTCCATCTCATTTGTCTCACACTTCATAGGAGTTCGAACCTATCGAAATCCAAGCTACCACTTGCTAAATGTGAAACAAGGACCAAATGAGCCACTACGGAGCTACATTCAAAGTTTCAATTCATAATCTCTAAAAGTAGATGCCCCTGACAAGAAATTTGCCCTCATTGCCTTTATCACCGGGTTGGGAGTCTAGTCAAAGGACTTGATGTTTTTGATCTTCAAGAGCCCACAAGCCAGCATTGTAGAGGTCCTAGCCAAGGCAGAGAAATACATTAATGGTGAGGAGACTCTCCTTTTAAAGGTTTGGAGCTCAACTACCCATAAATAGAAAGAGAAAAGAAAGGACCGAAATCTAAGGAAGGAAAGGATCCGAGATTAGTCTCCACAAAGAGACAGGGATCACACCCTAAAGAGGAAATGAGATATTAGAGGTCACTTGGAACTTTCGCCTCAAGAGCTACAACAGAGGTATGCCCCATGGCAGTTCACTCCTTTCAATGCCACCGTATCCCAAGTACTTTATGAGGTACAAAATGAAATGTTTTTGAGGTGGCCACCCTGGATGAAAGCAGACCCCACAAAATGGGACACAATGAAATACTGCGAGTATCATCGGGACAATGGCCACCTCATTTATGATTACAGCTAGCTAAAGAAGAAAATCGAGTTTCTAATTCAAAGAGGGCAATTATGCCTCTTTGTGACGCAAGACAATCAAAATCAAGCTCACCCACCTCTAGCACCTCAACAACAAGTTCCTCTGCAACACCAACAACCCCTAGTAGAAATCAAGATGATATCAAGAGGATTTGCTGGAGATGGGGAAACCAGCTTAGTTAGAAAGGCCTACATGCGAAAAGTCAGAGTAGAGGATGTTTTGGAAGTACAGGTTGTGTCCAAAACTCCTCAACTAAGTATGGATGTCACCTTCTCTGACTCGGATCTCAAAGGTTGCCAACATCCTCACGATGATCTCTTGGTAATAAGGGTTATCATTGCCAACAGAACCGTCCACCTGGTTCTAATTGGTAATGGAAGCTCTGCCGACATCATCTTTGCATCAGCCATAGACAAGATGAACATTGGTAGAGACAAGCTCAAGCCAGTGAGAGCTCACTTGCTTAGATTCTCTAGAGAAAAGGTGTTACCCATGGGCTCAATCTAGCTCGTTCTCATAATGGGAGATCTACCTTCCAATCAACCACCACTGTGAGATTAACGTTTTACTAGGAAGACCTGTTCTCAATGCTAGGAGAGCCATTATAATGAAGTTTCCTACTAAAAATGGCGTTGAAGTGGTATGAGGAGACCAGCGAGTGGCACAAGAATTCTACATAGATTCTATGAAAAAAAAAGTGGGTCAAAACCATACAACTGGATGAGCTTGACATGAGAGATGAGCTGGAAATAAGGTGCAGGCCTTCAGAACAGTTGGAACCGATCCAGCTCGACATGAGAGATGACCCAGGACACTTGTTATATGTGGGGTCAAAGTTACTTAAGGAGATCAAGGACCACCTTATTCAATTTCTAAAAGAAAATATGGACGTATTCGCATGGAAACAAAAAGACATGCATGAGATTGACCCCTCAGTCATCACGCACAAGCTCTGCATGAATCCAACGTTCAAGCTCATCAAGCTAAAGCGGAGAGGTTTTTCCCCTGAGCAACAAAAAGCCATAAATGAAGAGGTCTCTAAACTACTCTATGTCAAAGCCATAAGAGAAGTAGATTATCAGACCTAGCTGGCCAATGTGGTTCTTGTAAAAAAGGTCAATGGAAAATGGTGCCTTTGCATCGATTTTACCGACCTAAATCGGGCCTATCCAAAAGTTAGCTTTCCTTTACCTCAAATTGACTTGATTGTAGACGCTACGACAGGGCATGAACTACTTAGTTTCATGGATGCCTTCTCGAGGCACAACCAGATTAGAATGGTTTCTAATGACCAAGAGAAGACATCTTTCGATACTGAGCAGGGGACATACTGCTACCAGTTCATGCCATTTGGGTTAAAGAACGCAAGAGTCACATGCCAGTGTTTGGTGAATCGTATATTCTAGAAGCAGATCGGGACATCAATTGAGGTGTACATCGATAACATGCTAGTAAAGTCACTAAAGGCTGAGCTCCATATCAAACACCTCAAAGAATTATTTCAGATTCTCAAAAAGTACCAAATGAAGCTTAACCTAGCCAAATGCTCCTTTGGGGTCTCCACTGGAAATTTTTTGGGATTTATAGTCAACAACCAAGGTATTGAGGCTAACCTTGAGAAGGTCCAAGCCGTGACTGACATGCAACCATCTCCAAACATAGGGCAGTCCAATGTCTAACAGGAATAATAGTAGCATTGAGCCGGTTTGTCTCAAGGTCGAACGAAAAATGTCAGCCCTTCTTCCAAGTTCTGAAAAAGTATTCCAATAAGATGCACAATGTGGGGATGCACTCAAAGCTCTCAAGGACTATCTCAGCTCACCACCAGTTCTAGTAAGCCTTTAAGAAGGGTAGGTGCTCACCCTATACCTTGTTGTTTCAGACTTCTTTGTAAGCGCAGCTATAGTAAGAGAGCTAAAGAGAGCTCAGTAGTTAGTCTACTATTGCAATAGAGCTCTGAGGGGAGCAAATGAGAGATATTCGAAAATGGAAAAGCTAGTCCTAGCCCTAGCCCTGGTAATAGTAGCAAGAAGGCTCAGACCTTATTTCCAAGCCCACACAATAGAAGTCCCCATAGATCAGCTATTGAAATAGATCTTGCACAAGCCAGGGTAATCAAGAAGGCTGGTCAAATGGGCAATTGAGCTTCAAGAGTTTGACATCAGGTTCAAGCCCAGAACAACTACCAAAGGACAGATATTGACTGATTTCATTACAAAATTCACAACAGGTGAAGTGGCAACCCTAGATGCAATCCAACTGGTTCCCAACCTTCTGACGTGGAAGCTTTTTGTAGATGGTGTCGCCAACACCCAAGGCAGCGGTGCTGGGCTAATCTTGACCTCCCCAGATGGGATAGTCATAGAGTATGCCCTCAAATTCAATTTCGAAGCTTCAAACAACGAGGTTGAGTACAAAGCCTTAATTGCTGGGCTCAATATGGCACATTCCATGGAAGCAGAGAAGCTTGTGATTCACAGTGACTCCTAGTTGATAGTGAAGTAGATCGACGAAGCATACGAGGCTAAGGGAGAAAGAATGGCTCTATATCTGAAGAAGGTACAAGAATTGATGAAAAATTTTGTGACGATCCATATATTAATTAATCATTGACCCGCTAATTAGGTCATTGATTATGGTTCTATATAATTAAAGTTTATATTTATATACATATATATATAAATAAATAGTAAATTTTTATGAACAAATGAACCCTAAATATAAACTCTTTGCGTGAAAACGAGTCAAATGACTATAACCTAGGTAAAAAATTGTAACAAATATATTTATATTTATATCTATATATGTGTATATATATATATGTGTGTGTGTGTGTGTGTGTGTAACGCCCCAAAAACCCCCGTGGATGACATTACATTCTAAAAACCATTTACTGTATCAGAGCATTAAGTAAAATTCATCACGACGAAAGTTTCATTCATCAACCATTCATATTTTAACAAAATTTGGGCAGAGTCTCCTTTGTACGGGGAGCTCTACCCAAAACACAACTTGTACAATTATATTACAATTGATCACACCGGGTCCACATATGCATAACTATTGACCACACCGGGTCCATTTTTCCATCATAAAATAAACTTGCATTCATCATATGTCATATCCACACTATCATCCCAAATTAATAGGTCTAATCTTGGCCTTTACATCTCCAAAATGTAATAATATAACGCAGCGGAAATAACATAAATGAACTAGAGTTTAAAAGGATATTCTAAGCATAATCTAGTCTAGAACAAAATAAAAGTGTCGCTCTAAGCGTCCACCTCGGGATCCACATCCCCGTCAAGCGGAGTCTTCCAATGGGTGGGTTCCTCGGCTCCTAACTCCTCCTCAAGTGTGAAATCTGAAAAATTTTTATTTGTAGGGGGTGAGCACGAAGCTCTGTAGCAAAATCCTCTCAACTCAAACAAGGTTTGAAAAACATAGCAAACGGTCGGTCTCATTTCACAACTAACATATATATAGGTTTGGAATGAAACAGTGACATTTTAAAAGAGATCTCAAGTTTAAACAATAGCAATAATCAGTTAAAAGAATAAAGTGAGTTTAGCATCGATAAACAAAATTCTAATTTAAGCTATATAAGAAGGGCTTCTCCCTAAGCATTGTCCCATACCAATGCATCGGCAAGAACGACCCAACTCCCGATTCCATGTATTTTTGGTTCATCCCCGTACCATGTATGTTGATTGCTTCTTGTGAATCTACCTAACGATCATGCCTAGTCCACCAATTCCAACCAACAATCACAAATCTCTTTAGGAAGGGCGTGTACCGTCTCTTACGGAATTGACGAAATCCTCCCAAGGTGTCTAGTATACTAACCCTTTTCCTCGGTGTATATGTGAACAATAGTGATCGCGAGCACAACAACGATCCATTACGAGCATTAGGCAACCATCTCACCCCCCATTGGGATAGACTAACCTCTAACACTCTACGGCATCTCTCGAAGGTAATCCAAGTCCATCACAACAACCATACAATGAGGAAATCAAGAATATTCACAATTCACAACAATTTCCCAAATATAGTAAAATCCCCAATTTTGTTTTCACATTTGTCATATAATCGAATAATCCAAGAAAATATGCAAGAGATCGTAATCTATATCATTTTGTTATACAATATTCAACACTAAAGTTTTAAAATCAAAGACAAAGAAGAAATTAGGAGAAAATCCCCTTTTCTTGAAAACTAGGGCTTTGAAGATAAAAAAAAAAATCAATAGAGCTTTGGTGGTTACCCACCCTTCATATTGTTCAAAACATGGCATTTATTACAAATAGAACAAGAATCATGTATTTCATATTATATATATGAGAAGGAGAGTGAAGAAACATATATCTATATACATATATATATCTATAGATATATATCTAGCCTCAATGTGAGAGATTGAGAGAAAATCCCCTACCTTAAATCAAGATTCCAAGCTAAGACCCAAGCTTCAAGACCTTCTTGCTCTCCTTTCTTTTCCTCTTAATCTTCTCCTCCTAGGGTTTCAAAAGATTTGGGTGAGAGGGTAGCAAGAATGGAAGAAAATGGGAGGAGAATGTATTCTTGAAGAATTTGAAGTTTTGATTTCTACAAGGTATAAATCCCTCTTGATTGGTATTTCTATCTTCCTCTCTTCCTCTAAAATGGTTCCTAGGGTTTGGAGGGGTGAAATGAATGCTAAAGGGACGACATTAGGTTTTTATAGGGCAAGAAAATCGAGCAAAACCCGATATTTTCTGTTCAGAAAAAATCGGGTTTCCTTCGTACTGTTCACAGATTTTTGGTGCGACTTCCAGGTCAGTTTTGACCCATTTAGAGGTCGAATTGGAAATTTTTCATGAAATACACTTTTGTAGCCCTAGATGTCTACTATTTCCTGTCAAAATTCAGATCAATTGGACATCAAAATATAAAGTTATGATCAAAATACTAAGCAGTGTCTATCACCCCTTTTTACCCAATTTCACTCCAATTTGGTTTTACTTCTAAAATACTTCCTAACTTCTAATACATCCCATATTACCTCTCCCAATGTTTTCCGACCTCCCGAATTCAATGGTAATGTTATTTTGATAAAAAAAAAATTAATATATTTATTTAGTTACCCTTATCAATCTTAAACACATCCAAAAAAAAAAATTAAGTTTGACCCAAAAGTCAATCCGTTCGAAACTCAAACTTCATGATTAATATTTCAACAATGATTCTAAGTTTTTATCCTCATTTTATTCATATTTGGAAAACTCTTAAGATATTAGTATTCTTATTTAATTTTAGTACAGGGTCTTACAATCCACCCCCCTTAAAGAAAGTTTCGTCCTCGAAACTTACCTCAAGTAGCGAACAAATATGGATATTTCTCTCGCATCTCCCACTCCGGTTCCCAAGTTGCTTCCTCTACGCCATGATGTTGCCACAGGACTTTCACCAGCTGGATTACCTTGTTGCGAAGCACTTTCTCCTGGATATCAAGAATCTTCACCGGCTGCTCTTCATAGGTGACTCCATCTTGCACTTCAATATCCTCCAAATCCACGACATGCGACGTATCTGGTTGACATTTCCTCAACATCGAAACGTGGAACACGTCATGAACTCCTGACAATGATACTGGTAGCCGAAGTTGGTATGCTACTTTGCCCACTGTCTTGATCACTTCAAATGGACCGATGTACCTTGGAGCGAGTTTTCCTTTCTTACCGAATCTAAGTACGCCCTTCTTGGGTGACACTTTAAGAAATACAAAATCTCCCTCCTTGAATTCCAAAGGCCTTCTTCTCCTATCCGCATAGCTCTTTTGTCGACTCTGTGCTGTGCGTAATCTCTCCCGAATGAGCTGAATCTTCTCCGTTGTCTCCCGTACAATCTCGGGCCCAAACATACTACTCTCTCCGGCTTCCAACCAACATGTCGGGGATCTACATGGTCTTCCATACAAAGCTTCATACGGCGCCATTCCGATACTCGCTTGGTAACTGTTATTGTACGCAAATTCCACCAACGGTAAGTGATCGATCCAACTCCCTTTGAAGTCCAATGCGCAAGCCCGTAACATGTCTTCCAAAACCTGTATCACTCTCTCGGATTGGCCATCTGTTTGAGGGTGAAAGGCTGTGCTGAAATGTAATTCTGTCCCCATAGCTTGTTGTAGACTTTGCCAAAAACGAGCCACAAAACGAGAATCGCGATCCGACACGATAGAAAGTGGAACTCCATGCAATCGAACAATCTCTCGAATGTATAGTCTGCTCAAGATCTCTAACGAGTCTGTGGTCTTCATCCCCAAAAAGTGAGCTGACTTGGTGAGTCGATCTACGATAACCCATACGGCGTTATGCCCTCTTGAAGTCCGTGGAAAACCCGACACGAAGTCCATGGTGATATGATCCCACTTCCACTCCGGGATAGGCAGAGACTGTAATAATCCTCCAGGTCGTTGGTGCTCAATCTTCACTTGCTGACATACGGCACACCTTGAAATGAACTTTGCTACATCCTTCTTCATTCCACTCCACCAATATTGTCGTTTCATATCTCTATACATTTTTGTACTCCCCGGATGTATAGAGAACTTCGATCGGTGACACTCTCCCAACACTTCTTCCCTCACTTGGTCGTCGTTTGGCACGCATAATCTTCCCCAAAACTGTAACTCCTCATTCTTTAAAGACCAATCCTCAACAATCTCATTCCTCTCCAATTTATCCCGAATTTTTGTCAACTCGGGATCTAATCGTTGCAACTCCACAATCCTTTGTCGGAGGATTGGTTGAGCTACTAGGTTAAACAAACATGGTCGATCCTCCGGTCCATTAACCCATAGATCAAACTCCTCCAACGTATCCATCATTTTCCACCGTTTAGCCGCAAGGACATTGATTTCACCCTGAGACTTCCTACTCAATGCATCCGCTACTACATTAGCCTTCCCCGGATGATAGTTGAGAGTGAAGTCGTAATCTTCTAAGTACTCAATCCACCTTCTCTGCCGGAGATTTAATTCTTTCTGTGTGAACACATACTTGAGGCTTTTATGATCCGAGAACACTTGAAATTTCTCTCCATACAAGTAACACCTCCACAACTTAAGAGCAAAAACCACAGCGGCTAGCTCCAAGTCGTGAGTGGGATAGTTCCGCTCATGAATCTTGAGTTGCCTCGAGCCATAAGCAACCACCTTGCCTCCTTGCATCAACACACATCCCAAGCCTCGTAGTGAAGCATCGGTGTAAACATCGTAACCTTCCCCACTGTTCGGAATAATGAGGATCGGTGCCGTCGTCAACTTTTCCTTCAAGGTGCGAAAAGCTAATTCACACGCTTGAGTCCACACAAATTTCTCCCCCTTCTTGGTAAGGCGAGTCATCGGCATCGCAAGCTTGGAAAAACCTTCCACAAACCTACGATAGTAACCGGCTAACCCCAAGAAACTACGTATTTCTGTCACATTCTTTGGTGGTTCCCATTTCATCACGGCCTCAATCTTCGAGGAATCAACCGCTACCCCTTGCTCGGACACAACATGGCCAAGGAACTTCACTTCCTTCATCCAAAACTCACACTTGCTCATCTTCGCATATAACTTATGTTCTCTCAATGTTTGTAGCACAACCGAGAGATGATGTGCATGTTCTTCTTGTGTCCGGGAATAAATCAATATGTCATCAATAAACACAATGACAAATTGATCTAGATATGGCCGGAATACCCTGTGCATCAAATCCATGAAGGCTGCTGGAGCATTAGTCAATCCGAACGGCATCACCGTATACTCGAAGTGACCATACCGAGTACGAAAAGCAGTCTTAGGAATATCCTCCTCCTTGACACGCAGTTGATGGTACCCGGTGCGGAGATCAATCTTGGAGTAGAACTTAGAACCCCTCAATTGATCAAATAAATCATCAATGCGCGGCAAGGGATACTTGTTCTTCACCGTCACCCGATTCAACCGTCGGTAATCTGTGCATAACCGAAGTGTTTCATCCGTCTTCTTCACAAAGAGGACCGGGGCTCCCCAAGGTGAAGTGCTCAAACGGATGAATCCAATTGCCAGCAAGTGGTCCAATTGCTTCCTTAGCTCCTTCAACTCCAAAGGCGCCATCCGATAAGGAGCAATAGAAATAGGTTCGGTTCCCGGATAAAGATCGATTGCGAACTCAATCTCTCTCTGTGGCGGTAACCCGGGTAATTCATCTGGGAAGACATCCGAAAAATCTGATATAATCAACACCATACCCGAGTGGGATCTATCCCGATCATCTCCCATCAAGCTAGCCAAGAAACTCAAGTGGCTCCCTGCCTTAGCTTTTAAGAATTTACTTCCCGTAGTAGGAAATGGATGGAAAGAATCTCGGTTATTCACAAAACTGAAAATTACTCCTCCCGACAATTGAAATGTAATTCGCTTGCGGAAACAATCCATTACCGCATGAAAAGTGGATAACAAGTTCATCCCAAAAATCACGTCATACCCCTTCATCTCTAAAGCAATCAAATCCACAATCAATTCGTGCTCCCCAATACGAAGCACACAACCCTTGCAGACTCGGCTAGTACCCAACTGTTCTCCCGTAGGCAAGTCAACAGTCAAAGCATGTTCTAACTTCTCGAAACCCAATCCCAAATTCATAGCATATGCAGTACGTATAAAAGAATGAGTAGCACCAGGATCGAATAAGATTCGGGCCCAAGAATTGTAGAGAAGAATGATACCTTCCACAACGGCATTGGAAGCATCCTCCTCCGGTTGGATTAAGGCAAATACCCTCCCCGGATTGGCATCACCGGGGGCTTGAGCTCTCAATGGTCTCGGTGGTGGAGGGGGCCTATTTGCATGTGATGGCCCGGCTGATTGATTGGCCTTGGGTGGAAATGACGGGCAGTTGTTTCGGAAGTGTCCTACACCTCCACAAGCAAAGCATTGACGAGGGTCAGTGTTTGGTCTAGTCGGGGCATGCCCCTCTCCTCGGACTGTAAGAGGTCTCTGCCCCACCGCTTGATCGGGGCGACGATATGGTAACGCCCTCGGTGCTCCACTGCTACTGGCACCTGTACGGATCGGGCCTCCTCTAGCATAGCTCTGTCTCCTCTGAGAGTCATCAATGTCTCTCTCCACCAATGCCGCTCTGTCAACCAAATCTCTATAGTCTCGGATTCTGAGTGCCACAAGCTTCTCTCTGATGGTCGGTCTCAAACCCTGCTCGAAGCGCTTGGCCCTCCTATCCTCGGTGGATATGAACTCTGAAGCATAACGGGATAGCTCATCGAACCTCCTCTCATACTCAGCCACGGTCATACTGCCCTGCCGCAAGGCTAGAAAGTCTGCACTCATCTTATCTCTGACAGACTCTGGAAAATACTTGTCGTTGAAACTTTGCTCAAACTCCTCCCAAGTGAGCGTATTAGTGTCCCTCCTTTTCTTCACTGACTCCCACCAGTAATCGGCCTCCCCTTCCAACAAATAGGTAGCCAAGCCAACCCGAAGGTCCCCGGCGATCCCCATACCATCACAAATTTTTTTCACCCGGCGGATCCATCTATCCGCATCTAAGGGATTGGAGCTCCCTTGGAAGGTGGGTGGGTGTTGCCGTAGAAATTCTCGAAGAGCTACCATCCTTCGGTTCTCATCGCCGTTGCCCGGTACTTGGACTAAAGGACGAACTCCACCGTTGTGGTGGTTGTTCCCACCTGGTTGTTGCACTAGGGTGGTGAGTTCCCTTAAACATTGGTAAATACCCTGTATGGCGTCGAGAGGTGGTGGAGATGCTTGACCACCACGCCCACGACCACGTCCACGTACCCGTTCACCGTCCATCCTGCATATCAATTCACAATTTAGTTTCATTGATGTACAAGACATCCTAAATATCACTTTAATCTAAAGCATAAGGTTCATATAAAATTAGACCAACAATTTCCTTCAACTTAATCCTACTTCCCTAGTGGTACTCCATAACCTACAGCTCCCATGTAAGACCTAAAGCCTTGGCTCTGATACCAAATCTGTAACGCCCCAAAAACCCCCGTGGGTGACATTACATTCTAAAAACCATTTACCGTATGAGAGCATTAAGTAAAATTCATCACGACGAAAGTTTCATTCATCAACCATTCATATTTTAACAAAATTTGGGCAGAGTCTCCTTTGTACGGGGAGCTCTACCCAAAACACAACTTGTACAATTATATTACAATTGATCACACCGGGTCCACATATGCATAACTATTGACCACACCGGGTCCATTTTTCCATCATAAAATAAACTTGCATTCATCATATGTCATATCCACACTATCATCCCAAATTAATAGGTCTAATCTTGGCCTTTACATCTCCAAAATGTAATAATATAACGCAGCGGAAATAACAGAAATGAACTAGAGTTCAAAAGGATATTCTAAGCATAATCTAGTCTAGAACAAAATAAAAGTGTCGCTCTAAGCGTCCACCTCGGGATCCACATCCCCGTCAAGCGGAGTCTTCCAATGGGTGGGCTCCTCGGCTCCTAACTCCTCCTCAAGTGTGAAATCTGAAAAAATTTTATTTGTAGGGGGTGAGCACGAAGCTCTGTAGCAAAATCCTCTCAACTCAAACAAGGTTTGAAAAACATAGTAAACGGTCGGTCTCATTTCACAACTAACATATATATAGGTTTGGAATGAAACAGTGACATTTTAAAAGAGATCTCAAGTTTAAACAATAGCAATAATCAGTTAAAAGAATAAAGTGAGTTTAGCATCGATAAACAAAATTCTAATTTAAGCTATTTAAGAAGGGCTTCTCCCTAAGCATTGTCCCATATCAATGCATCGGCAAGAACGACCCAACTCCCGATTCCATGTATTTTTGGTTCATCCCCGTACCATGTATGTTGATTGCTTCTCGTGAATCTACCTAATGATCATGCCTAGTCCACCAATTCCAACCAACAATCACAAATCTCTTTAGGAAGGGCGTGTACCGTCTCTTACGGCATTGACGAAATCCTCCCAAGGTGTCTAGTATACTAACCCTTTTCCTCGGTGTATATGTGAACAATAGTGATTGCGAGCACAACAACGATCCAGTACGAGCATTAGGCAACCATCTCACCCCCCATTGGGATAGACTAACCTCTAACACTCTACGGCATCTCTCGAAGGTAATCCAAGTCCATCACAACAATCATACAATGAGGAAATCAAGAATATTCACAATTCACAACAATTTCCCAAATATAGTAAAATCCCCAATTTTGTTTTCACATTTGTCATATAATCGAATAATCCAAGAAAATATGCAAGAGATCGTAATCTATATCATTTTGTTATACAATATTCAACACTAAAGTTTTAAAATCAAAGACAAAGAAGAAATTAGGAGAAAATCCCCTTTTCTTGAAAACTAGGGCTTTGAAGATAAAAAAAAAATCAATAGAGCTTTGGTGGTTACCCACCCTTCATATTGTTCAAAACATGGCATTTATTACAAATAGAACAAGAATCATGTATTTCATATTATATATATGAGAAGGAGAGTGAAGAAACATATATCTATATACATATATATATCTATAGATATATATCTAGCCTCAATGTGAGAGATTGAGAGAAAATCCCCTACCTTAAATCAAGATTCCAAGCTAAGACCCAAGCTTCAAGACCTTCTTGCTCTCCTTTCTTTTCCTCTTAATCTTCTCCTCCTAGGGTTTCAAAAGATTTGGGTGAGAGGGTAGCAAGAATAGAAGAAAATGGGAGGAGAATGTATTCTTGAAGAATTTGAAGTTTTGATTTCTACAAGGTATAAATCCCTCTTGATTGGTATTTCTATCTTCCTCTCTTCCTCTAAAATGGTTCCTAGGGTTTGGAGGGGTGAAATGAATGCTAAAGGGACGACATTAGGTTTTTATAGGGCAAGAAAATCGATCAAAACCCGATATTTTCTGTTCAGAAAAAATCGGGTTTCCTTTGTACTGTTCACAGATTTTTGGTGCGACTTCCAGGTCAGTTTTGACCCATTTAGAGGTCGAATTGGAAATTTTTCATGAAATACACTTTTGTAGCCCTAGATGTCTACTATTTCCCGTCACAATTTCAGATCAATTGGACATCCAAATATAAAGTTATGATCAAAATACTAAGCAGTGTCTATCACCCCTTTTTACCCAATTTCACTCCAATTTGGTTTTAGTTCTAAAATACTTTCTAACTTCTAATACATCCCATATTACCTCTCCCAATGTTTTCCGACCTCCCGAATTCAATGGTAATGTTATTTTGATAAAATAAAAAAAATTAATATATTTATTTAGTTTTCCTTATCAATCTTAAACACATCCAAAAAAAAAAAAAATTAAGTTTGACCCAAAAGTCAATCCGTTCGAAACTCAAACTTCATGATTAATATTTCAACAATGATTCTAAGTTTGTATCCTCATTTTGTTCATATTTGAAAAACTCTTAAGATATTAGTATTCTTATTTAATTTTAGTACAGGGTTTTACAGTGTGTGTGTGTGTGTAGGTGAAAGGACAAATGCAAACATATCTATATATATATGTAGGGGCCATATCTATGCATATGTAAAGAAAAATGACAACTATTACCTTAGCTTTACAAGCTTTAAGAAATGTGCAACAAGAGAAAAAAAAAAGGAGAACATGGTCAGGAAATGGATGGCTGTCCATGACAATCCTTGGAGCCCAAGTAAATCTTGGCTATAAATAGCCAAGATCAGTACACTGAACGACACAAGGAAAAAGAGAAAGGGAGGAAGAAAGGAAGGGAGAAAAAGAGGAAAGAGGGAAAATGGGTCAAAAATTTTGTTGACCTAAGAGTTTGCGGTTGCGATCAAAATTTTGGGTAAGATTTTTTAGTTATTATTTTGTAAATTTTATATATTCGAGTCACTTAAAGTTGATCTGCATTAAATATTTTCAGATCAAATTTAAGTATCATTATTTTTCGTTAGTTATTCCAAAAATTATTTTAGCATTAACTGAGCTCTTATTACCTATTATTATTCTAAAATATTATTTTGGTTATTTTGACACAGTACACGATAGCGAGTAGAAGTCAAGACAGAGTTAGGGTTTCTTTTATCTTTTACTATCATTGATGCATTTCATGAATATTTGGGGTTTTCATATCAAATCTATTTTAAATTATATAATGTAATATTATATCACTGTGATCATGGGGTCAAACTGGAGTTTTATAAATAAATCGTTATCATGCACGTATTGTATTTTTATCGAGACCCTGATTATTTCATGAAACCACGTTGCATAATAAATGTTTTTTTTATTTATATTTAATGTTTGATTTGTTGTGGAGTATGACTAGGATATGACTTTATTTTGTGATTTTGATAAAATTACTATGAATGCACATAATCGAGGGCAGAGGATTAGTAGATGCGTGATCCTTGCGAGGATTCATAGGATTCTTACTAGTACTTGGGTTCACCGATTAGTAATATCGGTTGCCGTGATAGCCTGTGTGGCACCACATAATTTTCGGTATTGGTATTTCCAGAAAAACAAGAAGGGCATTGGGTTCCCTAGGGTGCAATACCCCAAAGTTTTCTCCGGAGACAGTTCATGCGTGGACTAGAGAATTGAAGGATTGACATGATCGATATGTGCTGAAATTTATTTATTTATTTGATTCATTACTTTGTCCTATTCCTGCATTTATTTGCAGTTTAATTATATTATGCATTGTTTTAAAACCTTGGTAGTCATTGATAAACGTTATCCTACTGAGCTGGTGAGCTCATCCCTATTTAACATTTTTCAAATATATGAAGTCGAGTTAGAGGATAGGCTGAAAGGATGATAAATAGAGTCTGCTATTATTATTTCTCCTTATGTTGTATCAAGAATATTCGAAATGATCTTGTGAGGATTATGTACTCGTATGCAAAATAAAATATTATAAGGAAGATTATTGTAAGTTTGGTGTAATTTTATTCCTTAATGACGCCCGAGTATTTTTTTTTAAAGAGAAAAAAATATCAGGGTGTGACAGAGTGGTATCAGAGCTTGGAATTAGGTCTTACATGAGAATTATATATATATAGACTAAATAGTGGGATTAATTTACTAATACTGAACATGTTTTACAAACATATTATTTTTTTTATCAACATAACTAACTTTTTATGACTATAGGTATGACATCTTGGGATAATCTTTACATGGCTCACAGTAACATGGGCTCCAAAGCGACTAATGAATACCGGACTCTTAGAGTTAATATAGAGGCCTACAATTTGATAGTCCGCGAAATTCAAGATGTGTCCCAATATTGGCCATTCATACCGATCTCTGAACATAAAAAGTTAGTACATCACAGACTGACCTCGCAGCTAAGGGTGCTCCGCCAAGCACTAAGTATTAAAAGGAATCCCAACTTGTACTAGGAAATTCTGAATGGATTGTCAATACAAGACATTCAGTGGCCACCTGTAGGGGCTCATGAGGGGCAACCAATAGAATCCCCAAACCTGGATAATAATGAAGAATATGACCCACAACCTCACAACCCCAATGTAGCCCTTGTAGCTGCACCACCCGAAGCAAACTATCGTGCAGATTCTGCGGATTCTGCAAACTAATGTGTCTCCAAGGGAGAAGAACATGAAACTTCTTAGTTCCTAACTGTACTGTCGGCTTTACTATTCTAAGAAAATTTGCCTGTAAATAGTAGTAACTCTTAGAATGGTAGGAATATATGTATCACTACATAACTTAGAAGTGACTGTCCTAGACTTTTATTCTCCATGTGAATAGTATCGTGGATAAGAAACAAAATGTATCTTAGTTACTAATTATGTGAAATTAGAGTTGTTTTCTTAACCTTTGGATGTGGTTATAGTTTTTAATGCAGACATAATATCATAAAATATGTGTTATAGGATGGAGGGAAACACATCTCAAGACCAACCAGAGATGTCCATCAATGACTAGTCCCCTCCAGCACTACAGGACACTATAAGTGGTATTTACCAGTGTGTGAGAGAACTGACCACTTTGGCACACCAACAAGTAGAAAATAACAATCATACTACGGTAATACAACCAACAGTTCAAGAACAAGCAAATGTGGCTGAAACACGAAGAATGATGATACTCAAGGAATTTCTACGACAACGTCCCCTAACCTTCCAGGGAAGTACCGAGCCACTTGATGCTGAAAGTTGGCTTCGATAAGTGAGAAAAGTAATGGATGGTATGGATATTGCCCCAGAACTACGAGTTACCTTGGCCTCTTATCTTTTTGAGGGTGAAGCCGATCACTGGTGGGATACAATCAAAAGAATGAGGAACGTAGACCAAATGACGTGGACCACATTTGAGAAATTGTTCAGTGATAAATATTTTCCAGAGTCTGTAAGGGATAAAATGTTCTCTGACTTCCTGGAGTTGCAACAACGCAACCTAACGGTCACGCAATATGAATCCAAATTTGCTAAACTCTCTCGCTTTGCCACGGAATTAGTTTCCACTAATGCCAAGAAGGCCAAATGATTTGAACAAGGCCTTAAGCCTTCTATCTGAGGACGCCTTGTAGAACATCGACTGAGAAACTATAAGAAACTGGTGGAAAGGGCTATGCTGGTAGAAAGAGATCTGGAGGATACCCAGAATATCAGAAGTCGTCAACAAGGAAGAGGAAGTCAGACAAGAAATGGTGGCAGCAGTAGTCACCAAAGAATGACCCAATATCGATGGCTAGGGCAAGACACCAATGAAAGGATGAGTGCAAATCAGAGAAAAAATTCTAGAAATTGGAACAGAGCATCCAATGATATGAAACAGTGTTTTAAGTGTGGGCAAAGTGGATATTTTAAAAATCAGTGTCCCTTCACGTCTTCTCAAGGGTCAGCCAATCAAGGTTCTTACCAGCCATTCAATCAATCTCATCCAGAACAACGCCCTTACCCTACTCAGCCGGCAGGACCGACAACCCAAGTTGGACCTTCGCAGTCATTTCCAAATCAGGCACAACAGAAAAAGCCAGGAAGTAGAATAACAATTCCTGAAGTTCAACCTCAGATATACGCAATGGCTACACCAGATAACGACGCTGCTAATGAAGTAATTGAAGTTATTGTTCTTATTTATAATTCTTCGGCACGTATCTTATTTGATCCGAGGGCAACCCATTCTTTCATTCGTACTTCATATGTTGTTGCCTTAGGGTTAGAATTCAAACCTTTGGGTCACACCTTTTGTATAAACTTACCTACGGGAGATTTCTTGGAAACAGCTAGGGAATGTAGAAATTGCATAATCCGAATTGAGGAAATTGGTTGTGGACCTAGTTGCCCTAGAAATAGTTGGATACGACATAATTTTTGAAATGGACCTACTATCTTGTTATCATGCCATCATGGATTGCTACAGTAAGAAAATCAAATTCCGTATGTTGGGAGATGGAGAGTTTGAATTCATAGGCAAACGTCACTATTCTCTCTTGTTATCATGCCATCATGGATTACTACAGTAAGAAAATCAAATTCCGTATGTTGGGAGATGGAGAGTTTGAATTCATAGGCAAATGTCACTGTTCTCATCCGTTCTCCACAAAGAACAAAAGTAGTTTGAAATTCCTTGCCAACTTAACTGGGGAAGAACTAGATAAAATCACCACTGATGTCATTTTAGTAGTGTGTGACTTTCCTGATGTATGTTTTGAAAAATTACCAGGACTACCCCCACAAAGGGAGATAGAATTTACCATTGAGATATATCCTGGTATAGAGCCAATATCTATTGCTCCTTACCGTATGGCACCATTAGAGTTGAAAGAATTAAGAAAACAGCTAGATAAATTTCTTTCCCTAGGATTCATTTGACCAAGTACGTCGCCTTGGTGCTCCTATGCTCTTCGTAAAAAAGAAGGATAATACGCTGAGACTCTGTATTGACTATCGGAAGCTGAATCGGGTCACCATAAAGAACAAGTATCTTCTACCACGTATTGATGATCTATTTGATCAACTCAGGGGTTCTCGTTACTATTCCAAAATTGATCTTCGAACTGGATACCATCAATTGAAGATCAGAGAGGAGGATATCCCTAAAACAGCTTTCCGTACTCGATATGGACATTTTGAATTCTTGGTGATGCCCTTTGGACTTACAAATGCACCTGCAGCTTTTATGGACCTGATGCACCGGGTATTCAGACCCTATCTTGATCAGTTTGTAATCGTCTTCATAGATGATATTCTCATTTACTCAAAATCACATGAAGAGCATGTACAACAACTTCGCCAAGTGTTATTAACACTAAGGGAACACAAGTTGTATGCTAAGAAAAGTAAGTGTGAGTTATGGATGAAAGACGTCAAATTTCTTGGACATGTAGTATCCGAAGAAGGAGTGACAGTGGATCCAGCTAAGGTTAAAACAGTGATGAATTGGGACCGACCGAAGAACACAACTGAAGTTCAAAGTTTTTTGGGATTAGCAGGATACTATCGAAGATTTGTGGAAGGATTTTCTAGAATAGCTCTGCCCATGACCCGACTCACCCGGAAAAGAGAAAAATTTGAGTGGACCAAAGAATGTGAACATGCATTTAATATCTTAAAGGAGAAATTGACCACAACACCTATCCTTACTATACCCGAAAGTGGTATTGGATATGATGTTTACACTGATGCATCACTAAAGGGACTTGGATGTGTATTGAGGCAAAATAACAAGGTGGTTGCTTATGGATCAAGACAATTAAAAACTCATGAATGAAACTATTCCACTCGTGTTTTGGAGTTAGCAGTTGTTGTCTTTGCGTTGAAGCTATGGCGTTGTTATCTATATAGGGAAAATTTTTAGATTTACTCAGATCCCAAAAGTCTCAAGTATATATTCACTCAAAAAGACTTGAATCTCCGACAACGACGCTGGATAAAGTATCTTGAGGATTATGACTTCACACTCCAATACCATATGGGAAAAGCTAACGTGGTAGCTGATGCATTGAGCAGAAAATCTCGAAGTGCAGTAATCAACGTGATGAAGGACAAATGGCGATTGAGGGAGACACTAGAGGACTTTAACATCTGGATAAGTGCAGAAGAAGGTCAACCACGTTTTTTAATCTCGTTGCTTAACCTGTCTTTCGACAAAAAGTTGTTGCATTACAACGTTCGAATTTCTACCTAGAATCCATCCGCACCCAACTAGAAGATGGGAACGCTCTTGAAAATTGGCAGTTACAAAGGGGGAATTACTATATCAAGGAAGGCTGTGTATACCCGATAATGCTCAGTTGAAGGAAGAAATACTTAGGGAATGCCATTGCTCTAAGTTTTCCATACATCTTGGCAACACAAAAATGTATCAAGATATGAAGCGCCAATATTGGTGGAAAGGAATGAAGAAGGACGTGACAAAATTTACAGCTCGATGTGCTATATGCCAACAAGTAAAAGTAGAGCATCAGAAACCTGGTGGGTTATTACAATCCTTACCTATTCCAGAATGAAAATGGGATCATATCACTATGGATTTCGTGATTGGCTTGCCTAGAACTACAAATGTATACAATGCAGTATGGGTTATAGTGGATCGACTCACCAAATCGGCCCATTTTTCAGCCATGAAGAATACTGACACTCTAGCTACATTAAGTCAAATTTATATACGGGAGATTGTGAGATTACATGGGGTACCATTATCAATCGTGTCAGATCGAAATACTCGCTTTGTGGCTCAATTTTGGCAGAGTTTACAAAAAGCCATGAGAACCGAGTTGCATTTCAGTACTGCTTACCATCCTCAAACAGATGGTCAATTTGAAAGGGTAATCCAAATATTGGAAGATATGTTACGAGCTTGCACTCTAGATTTCAAGGGCAGTTGGAATGAACATCTTCCACTAGTGGAATTTGTTTACAACAACCGCTACCAAAGCAGTATTGGTATGGCACCGTATGAGGCTCTATATGGACGACCTTGTAGATCACCTCTATGTTGGGTCGAAGGTGGTGAAAGTATTTTATTTGGTCCAGAAATTGTCCGAGAAACCACTGAAAAGATCCAATTAGTTTGGGAGCGGCTACGCACGGCTCAAAGTCAACAAAAGAGTTATGTAGATCAAAGGAAAAGGCCCCTGGAATTTCAAGACGGTGATTACGTATTCTTGAAGGTATCCCCTAGGAAAGGAATATCTCAATTTAGAAAAAAAGGTAAATTGGCTCCCAAATATATTGGACTCTTCGAGATAACACAACGCATTGGAAATGTAGCTTATCGGCTTGCCCTGCCAGCTCAATTATCAGGAATATATGATGTATTTCATATATCCATGTTAAGGAAATGTGAACCAGATGCGTCTTACGTCATCGATTGGAAGAATGTCCAAATTCAAGAGAATGTAACGTACGGAGAACAACCTATGCAAATTCTTGACACTAAGGAACAGGTATTGCGTAACAAGGTCATACCCATCGTAAAAGTGCTATGGCAACACCATGGTATCGAAGGAGCCATGTGGGAACTGGAAGCAGAAATGCATACAAGATATCCCTATCTTTTTAATTCTCAAGGTTAGTATCAAATTTCGGGGACGAAATTCTTTTTTAAGGGGGTAGATTGTGACGATCTGTATATTAATTAATCATTGAACCGCTAATTAGGTCATTGATTATGGTTCTATATAATTAAAGTTTATATTTTTTTTTTATATATAAATAAATAGTAAATTTTTATGAACAAATGGACCCTAAATATAAACTCTTCACGTGAAAACGAGTCAAATGACTATAATCTAGATCAAAAATTGTAACAAATATATTCATATTTATATCTATATATGTATGTATATGTGTGTGTGTAGGTGAAAGGACAAATGCAAACATATATATATATATATAGGGGCCATATCTATGCATATGTAAAGAAAAATGACAACTATTACCATAGCTTTACAAGCTTTAAGAAACGTGCAACAAGAAAAAAAAAAAAAAAAGGAGAACATGGTCAGGAAATTGACGACTGTCCATGACAATCCTTGGAGCTCAAGTAAATCTTGGCTATAAATAGCCAAGATCAGTACACTGAACGGCGCAAGGAAAAAGAGAAAGGGAGGAAGAAAGGAAGGGAGAAAAAGAGGAAAGACGGAAAATGGGTCAAAAATTTTGTAGACCTAAGAGTTTGCGGTTGCGATCAAAATTTTGGGTAAGATTTTTTAATTATTATTTAGTAAATTTTATATGTTTGAGTCCCTAAAAGTTGATCTGCATTAAATATTTTTGGATCAAATTTAAGTATCATTATTTTTCGTTAGTTATTCCAAAAATTATTTTAGCATTAACTGAACTCTTATTACCTATTGTTATTCTAAAATATTATTATGGTTATTTTGACGCAGTACACGGTATTGAGTAGAAATCAAGGTAAAGATAGGATTTTTTTTATCTTTTATTATCATTGATGCATTTCATGAATATTTGGGGGTTTCATATTAAATCTATTTTAAATTATATAATGTAATATTATATCGTTGTGATTATGGGGTCAAACTGGGGTTATCAATAAGTTGTTATCATCCACATATTGTATTTTTATCGAGACCCTGATTATTTCCTGAAACCACATAGCATAATAAATGTTTTTTTTTATTTATATTTAATGTTTGATTTGTTGTGGAGTCTAACTACGATATGACTTTATTTTGTGATTTTGATGAAATTACTATGAATGCACATAATTGAGGACAGAGGGTTAGTAGAAGCGTGATCCTTGCGAGAATTCACAGGATTTCTACTAGTTCTTGGGTTCACCGGTTAGTAATATCGGTTGCCATTGTAACCTGTGTGACACCACATAATTTTTGGTATTGGTGTTTCTAAAAAAGCAAGAAGGGCATTGGGTTCCCTAGGGTGCAAGACCCCAAAGTTTTCTCCGGAAACGGTTCATGCGTGGACCAGAGAATTTGTGGATTTATATGATCGATATGTGCTGAAATTTATTTATTTATTATGTGAGACTTGAAAAAACTAATTAGGCATTTTATTTTATGTCAGGGGTTTAGATATAAGTACTTATTTTAGTCATCATATATAACATTAAAATAATTAAAAAAAAATTATATTTATTTGTTTCAGATTGATAAGCCAAATTTTGGGGACGAAATTTCTAAAGAGGGAAAAATTTCAAAACCCGAACAAGCATAACAAACATGTAATATTTTTAATAAGCATATTCATATGTGACATGCATCCATAGGAGTGGCAATCAGTATTTAATTACGAGTAATGATATGAGACCTAAACTTGAACAATGAAAATTTTAATATTCAGAAATAATTTATAAATAATGATTATAGGGGAAATTGTTTTATTCAAGTATGAAAAGTTAAATAAGAATGTTAACAGATATGAGTTTATTATTTTATGTACGTTAGCGCATGTAAAATTAATTGGGTGGCAAGCATGTGACATCAATTTATTGTTATTAAAATAAAATGTGTTAGTATATATAAGGAGTGGTTAAGGGTCCAAAATACGAATTTAATGGGTGATCAATAATTTGGATATACATATATATATATATACATGTCTATGTATAAATATGCATATAAAGAAAAAGTGGACATATAAATGTAAGTATGTATCCATATACATTATATAAGGAAATATATGTATGGATATATATATATATATATATATATATATATATATATATATATATGTGCGTGTGTGTGTGTGTGTGTGTGTAAGTAATGATGGAAGTCTCCACTTAGCAAGACATGCAAGGCATTTCTTGCATGCAAAAAGAAAAAAAAAAAAAAAAAAAGAGAGAGAAACAAGGTGGAAGTCTCCACTTTGCAAGACACGCATGTCTTGCATGCAAAAAAAAAAAAAAAGAAGTCTTAGACATTATCGGCAAGAACAAGAACTAGAAGGAAAGAAGAAGAAGAAGAAAGAAAGGGAAGTAGAAGGAAAGAAACAAAAAAATAGAAGAGAAGGAAAACAAAAAAGTGTGGGCGCAAAGGTAAGAATTGTAATCCATTTTCTTCCACTAAGATGTAGGAATCCAATTCTAATATATATATTTTGAGTGTTGCAGGTATTTAAAGTATGATATCTTTTATGTACGATGCTTAGTAAGAATTTTGATTAATACATGAAGGATATACCTCAATATTTATATGGGTTTGTAAATTAAGTTAATGTTTGTTGCATGAAAAATAGAAGAGTAGAATTATTGCATGTGGGTTTGTTGGGATACTTGTTATGAATGCATAGTACCATAGGTGTTGCTTGAAAAAAATTAACATAGTAGTTTGGTGGGTAGCTTAGAAATCTTGTGAATTATTATTGAATTTTCATGAATCCATGAATATGAGTAATTACAAGTATACATGTCATTTTATGCTTGAATAGAAAATTACGCAAATTTAAGTATATTTTTGTTATGTTTATAATTTTATGAAAAATGTTAAATTTGAGTGTAATTGATTTGAATAAATATTTTCTAAACAGATTGAAGAAGATTAGCTAAATTTTATTCGAGTAGATAATTTTACTCGATGTGAATTGATTACTTAACTTGACTTGAGTTGATTATCAAACTATTAGCTTAATCAATTCGAATAGATAATGTTATTTAATATAAATAAATTATTTAATTCGAAGGGATATAATCATTAAATTAGGTTCAAGTAAACCATCTTGAACTTAAGTGGTATTACGTATTAATGTATAATGGAATTGTGGAAATCTGTTATGCCAGGTCTTGAGACGAACACCGCTAAAGAACGCTGCACTAGAAGCTTTGGTGGAGGAGTCGGCTACAAGTAAAACATTACGCAAGGTAATTGCACCACCTTGCAACTTTTTTGTGATAATTTATTAGACTTTTAAACATATATTTTTGCTATGGTTATTGTTGAGAATAATTAATTGAGCAGAGACATACGATAGTGTTTTGAGTGTCGTTTAAGTGACGAGAGAGGATTATGTGAGTTGGATTGTCTAAGTAACATGAATTATTTATATGGCTTGAGTCGTCTACGTGATTGGATTTGATTATGTGGTGGAGTCGTCTGAGTAACGTGATCAAAAACTCTTTGTGATGTGGGTTGTCTAAAGGAAAACCATTAATGTGGTTTGGGTTGTCCCAGTGATAAATGATATCTATGAGGTGATAAAAGCTTGTAATACATGTGGCATGTGTGGTGCAAGAATCTGTACAACTAAATATAGCCTAAGTGGCGGTTGTTGTTTATAAGGCCATTAGTTTGTGTCCGTGTGGGGTTTTTATTGTGAGGAATAATTTAATTATGTGGAAGTAAATATATGTGTTATATATTTTGTCGATGTGGTATATACAGGTTATGCCTATGCGATATAAGCAAATGTGTATGAGGTGAAGTGTAATTTGTAAGTAAGTATTTGTTACGTGGTTAAGGTTGTTCCTAAATAAATAAAATTTCCTTTAACACTTGTTGTGCTCTTAAATATTAATCGCATCTTTGCTTTTACTAATAGTCTTAATGACTTTTCAGGAAAGACAATAAAGACGTGAGGAGTCCACTGCCGAGTCTAGAGGGTCGATTGGGATGTCATCATGGGTTTTCATTTTTATATGTCCTTTAAAATTAAATTATATTATTATATGTCATATTCTTGAGATCAATATTACAGTCTGTAAATAAGCAGGGTTCCTGGCAAGGTACGGGGTTTGATGAATTTTTTTTTATATGTTTATTTGTATATAAAGAAAGGTGTATGAAAAAAATACAGATTACAAATATTGTACCCCAGATTGGGGTGTTACAATTTTTGGTATCAGAGCATAGGTTTATAGGTTCTATAGACAAGTGTGTTTAGGTTGGCAGTGGACAATTTAGGGTGTCTATGTATTGTAGAGTTAAATATTAAGATGCTAATGTTATGTACGTGTATATCTAATAATGTTGATTTAGAATTTTATGGGTGAGGAACGTGGCAGAGAACGTCAACAGGGGTGGTGGTTGTAGAATGTGTATAATATATTTCAGAATATGTCTGAAATTATGGTGTGTCAAAAAACACGATAGATTAGATTTATTGAATTACGAATGAAAATACAGATAACTACCTTAGCAGGGAATGTGTGTGGTAAGTTAGGTGGTTTTGTTTGTGAGTAGTTTATTACATTGTGACTACACATCTTAGTATGAAAAAAAAAACTTGAAAATTAATGATAGATTATAGAATAATTCTTGACAACTTCAATTTCTGATAATTGAACTTTTGGTGACAATACAGATTAGTTGCAATCCATTTGTGAAAATGTCAAAAGTGAAAAAATAGTAATAATAACATTATTTGAATAATATTGTTATGAGCATTACCACGATCTTATGTTTTTTTTAAACTCAAAGGAAAATATCCGTGATTGAGTATAAGGAAGTAATTTATTATCAGATTCTGTTTACTAATTTTGGAGTAGAGTTTTCAGTTTTCATCCGTCTATTTTTGTGAAGTTCTTTATGGTATTCAAATTTCAATTCAAATACATTTTCTTAAAAACAAATATGTTCATAGATATATGGTTTATGGTTTGAATAAAAACATTGTTTGAGAACAATGAAATAGTTAGCAGGTGAGGCTTGAGTGGATAGGTAATATCGCTTTGGAAATGGATTATAAATGGGTTGATCTAATAATCATATATGCAGATCTAGTGCATAACGCATATAAGGAGAATATTTATATGAAATTTGTGATGATAAGTGATAGGTAGAGGAAACGATAGTGATGTCCATTTTAACTGCGATTTTGAAAAGCGGAATAATTTTGAAAATTAAAAGAAAAATGATATATTGTGATGTCTATTCGAGTTGACATTTGATTGTCTAAATATATGATTTTTCACTTGTGTGTAAGATTATATTTTGTGAGATATTCTGGTATGACGGAAGTGTGGTGTTATAAACTGTTGTTATTTAAGTGGTAGAATTAACTTTTCTGTGGTTAACGTGATGTTATATGTGAGTTATTTTCTATGTAACTGATCATAGCAAGAATATGCTTATGTGGTATTAATACATGTTTAAGTTGAATATGAACTTAAAGATGAAAATGTGAATATGTTGTGTAGCATTGAGAATGAGTTAGTCTTTATGACAAATGTTGCTTGTTAATAACAAGTGAGTGTGTGTACTATTGACAGTCAGAAATAATATGATTGTTTCACTCCCTCAAATGGTAAGTGAATAGTCCATTGGCTAGTGCAAACCTAAAGGGTGATTGTTTGGCCTTAGTGGCGATTGTGTGGCCTTAGTGGCAGAATATGTCTTAATGACATATAGCCTTAATGGCTAAGTTGTTGTCTTAGTGATGGATATATGGCCTTAGTGGCCACTTATATCTTATTGGTGACTTACGCCTTGATGGTAGATATTACATTAAAGACAAGTGTTTAGCCTTAATGGCGAGAATGACTTTAGTGGCGGATGTATATACGTGGATACCATATATGATGGCTTATGGATGAATATATTTGTGGATATCATATATAATGGTTTATGGGTACATAAATGTAAATTCCATATAGAATGTTAAATAGATTTGTTGATATAAAAACTATCTATGACGGCTAATGCAATTACCTTAGTGAAGAGATAAAATTGACTTAACAATAGATATGTATCTATATAATTTTATGATATAGATACAATTTTTGTAACAAGGAATTCTTCTGTGGTGTTATGGATGGAATATGGTACCATGATATCCAACAAAAGTTTGATATATTTGTCTATGAATGTGTGAAACCCGGAAAAAATTTTAACTTTTTCTGAAAAAAAATGGCAAAATGGTAATTTGCCATTATAGTGTGGGTTAAAAAAAATTGGTATTTTTATAGACCTCGGATGATGAAACGGACCTCACCGTTGGATTCGTCTCACGAAATCTAGTTACCCAAACAAATTTCGTCGAATTCTGAGATAGTCAGATTTTTCACGTTTTTCGAGGTGATGGGTGTTCGATGACCCCTAAAAACGAAATTTTTATAAAAATTTGAAAATTTGAAAAATATTTTAAATAAATTTCATATAAAATATTTTGAGCTTAAATCGGTACGAAATTTAATCGTTTCGGGATGAAAACGGACCCGGACAAAGGACGACACTTGGCGCGACGAGGGCCAAGTGTTTAGAAAGTATAAAAGTGGGAAAATATCTGAAAAATCAGATATTTGCTCTTCATTTGGCCTGCTGGATTAGACCCAAGAGCAAAGAAGAAAAAATTATAATTCTTCAAGCTTTCTTTCGCCGATTCTCGGAGTTCCGTCGGTCGGAATTCGTCGGGCCAAGAATTAAAGTCGATCTACGCGACGAGAGCTACACGTGGGTACCAAAAACAAATATTTTCACCGAAGATTCAAAGGGAGGATTTTGGAGAAATCTAAGCTTTGGACTTCAATCTTGTTCTTGAGGCTTCCTACAAATTCTTTACGCTTCAAGAGGTAGGGTTCCTCCTACTCGGACCTATTTCTAACCTAAGGTATCCATCGGGTTCATGTGGGCTGTTTTGGGTATTTCTAATATTTTTCCATTATGATTGGTGCTATGGAAATGGGTAGGATCAATTCTAGTGTGAATTGGTAGTTAGAAAGTGCTAGTTTGTGATTTATTGAATGTTTAGATAATTGGTTATATAAAAATCATATATTCTGATTTTTATTTTGTTTGAATGATCCATATAAAATCTTGGCTTGATTTTGGTATATGGAAGTATTTATGTAATCCCTTGAAAATTGGGATCATGTGGGCATGCTTTGTGTTTTATATTATGTCTTGTGAATTAAATGTAATATTAGCATGTATTATGTGTTATCATGTTGATGGAGTGCTGATATATGCTCTTGAATATATTGAACTTGAAATGATTATGTGATTATATGCAAATGATATTAATTGTCATGGTATACAATGATATTAAAAAATTGTCATTTGGCATGCATTGTAATATGAACATGGAATTAACATCACATTCATGGGCTACATGCATGAGTGTGGGTGTAGGGTTGCATGGGGTGATCAACACCAACATTGGTACTTGATGGTAAGCTCGAGAAAGTGGGATGAAACGTCCTACGGAGTCGCACGGTGACATGCATAAGAAAACTTGTGTCGGGTATAGCAAGTAGGGCTAGACACTCCCTCGGGTGAAAAACCCGACCACTTGGTTCATACACTTACCGGCGGTAAAATTCCAGAAAAGTGTAACGGCGTACGGAGCCGGAGGTGCGATTCCTGAATCCGATACCCCATAAAGGCACATGATTTTGAAATATAAATTATTCATTTGATGGGAAACATCCAAGAATGAATTAGTTTTATGACATATGGTTGATTTCAAAATGATCTTTGGATGTGTTTCATCAAAGACGTTTGTTTTACACGTAAGTGTCGTATTGTGTTGTGGGAGTCGGTGTGGGCTCGGGATAGCATGCATGGGTGAGTTTCATCTCATTACTTGGCATGGCATCATGATTTTCCAACATTGTATTATATGTTATTGTTGGAGGGAATACTTGTTGTGAAATGTTGCATTTATACATTGCATATGCATTTTAGGTGATGAGTAGCCTCTGTAGGGATTATTCTACTGGGCATTGGCTCACCCTATACGGGAAACATTTCAGGTGTGGGTCATGCACCAATGGACGACTCACAATCAGGGTCACATGGTTGAAGAAAAGCCGACTTGTGGCTTCCAATCCATTTTTTTTTTGTAAAAGTAGATTTGTAATTCAATTTTAGCATGTAATGTGTAAAGAAATTGTAATAGAGTATATATGGACTGTTTTAATATAACCTTGCATATTTTGATATAAATATGATGATTGGACCCGGTGTGGTCAAGTTTTATGTATAAAATAGACCTTGTGTGGTTATGGTATTATATTGGACCTCGGATGGGTCATGTAAATGTTGATTGCACATATTGTGTTTTGGGGTAGAGCTTTCTGTACAAAGGAGACTCTGCCCGGATTTCGTTAAATTATGGATCCCGGTAAATGGGACACAACGGTACGATATCGAGTTATACGGTATCCACGGGCATTCCGTGGGTTGATGGGAAATTAACGGACCCCATGAATTTGGGGTGTCACAGCTTGGTATCAGAACCTAGGTTATACGATTTACCTAAGGCTTGTTGGGCATTGGGACTAGACCATTGCATGCATTGTGCATCTCATCTTATGTGCTTAAATTGTTACATGTTTTGTGCAACGTGTTATGTGAAACATGATTATTTGCTAAGTGGTTATGTGAATGATATGCATGGTAAAAGGCACATGAAAAAAAAAAAAAACAAACACTAGGGTTAGAAAACATAACCTTGGGTTCAAAAAAAAAAAGGAATGAATGGTATAGTTTTATGTGTAAATGTCTACTAGTAGGTGGCACACGCACTACTAGTGAAACAAGGAGGAAAATCTCCAAGTTTAAATACTTGACTTCTATCTTGGGATACTAAGTAAATGCTCTGTTTCTATTTGACATGTGTGTAGATGAAAAATAGAGGAAGGGGAAGAGGACGCGGCCGAGGCAGAGGTGGTAGGCGGAACAACAACCAACCACCACCGGCCTTTGACCAACAAGCCTTCATAGAGGCTATTGGTGCAGCGGCGGCTACCATTGCACAAGCTAGTGCTACGGCCGCTACTATTGCACAGACGGGTACAAGTGGGGGCCAAGGAGGCTCCAGTCATCTCCAAAAGTTCAAGGCACATCAACCGCCGATCTTTATGGGAGGGGCAGACCCGATGGTAGCTGATCATTGGTTCCGGCAGGTTGACAAGATCTTGAGGGCAATGGAGATCACCTCTGACGCCACCAGGATAACTCTAGCTACATTCCAGTTGGAGGGGGAATCCCAAGTATGGTGTGATTGGGTGAAAGACTCCAAGAACTTGGAGGCCATGACATGGGTCGAGTTCCAGGAACTTTTCATGGGGAAATACTTCCCGGTGACTACGAGGCATGCAAAGGCCCAGGAGTTCCTAGATCTGAGGCAAGGAACGATGTCAGTGATGGAATACGTGGCTAAATTCACTGAGTTAGCACGTTTCGCTGACCAATATGTGGCCACAGATATGGCCAAGGTTAGAAAATTTGAGGATGGGCTGAAGTTATCCATCCGGGGTAAAATCGTCGGTTTTCTACTACAAGACTTCGACTTGATGGTCACCACAGCTTTGGCCATTGAGAGAGAGGTGGATGACGCAAGGAGCATCCGGGAGTCTAGTGCAAAAGACAAGAAAAAGGAAGGCCAATCCTCTTCTTCTAGCTCGAGGAAGAAGCAAAGGACTTCTATTCCACAAGGATTTCAGGTACAGGGTCACAGTTATCAAGGCCAAGGCCAAAGTCAATCCTCCCAAGGTGGGAGAAATCAGAGACCTTCCTACCAGGTTGGCCAGAGGACTTGCTATCATTGCCACCAACCGGGTCACATGAAGAGGGATTGTCCTCAGAGGCAGGGATCCCAGGGTCATGGGTCGTCGCAATCTCAGACTTCAGTGGGGCAACCATAGACGCAATATACTCCTCACTACCCTACTACGGGTCAGGGCAGCCAGTACCAGTTTCAGGGTGCAGCACAAGGCCCTACTATTTCTCGTGCAGGGACACCGCAAGCTAGCCAGATGGGCCAAGGAATGGGTCGAGGAAGAGGCCAGGGCTCACAAGCCGGGACTTCAGGGACCCGGGGAGTGTCTACGCCATGATACCACAGACTGGGCCGGCAGATCCGTCAGTGATACAGGGTACATTTCTACTTTTCCGCTTATGGGCTAGAGTGTTATTTGATTCTGGTGCATCTCATTCATTTATTGCTGCATCTTGTGTGGATGACTTAGGCTTAGAGGTTGAGACCTCGAAAGAGCCATTGCATGTGAGTTCTCCCCTAGGTGCTAGGGTGAGGGTTGATCAGATATGTCGGGGGTGTGAGTTGGAGATCTCAGGGATTCTACTCATTATGGACCTTCAGGTCATAGACATGTCGGAGTTCGATGTGATCCTTAGGATGGATTGGTTGGCGGCACACCGAGTCGTCATTGATTGTGATCAAAAGCGAATCACTTCTTACACACCGGATGGGGTTTGTTTCATGTTTCAAGGGGATAAGCACGATGCTTTACCCCAAGCAGTATACGACTCCAGATGGCACGGGTAGCTGATGGGTTGGCTAGCAAGCCTGACCCTTGAAGACGAGGCGAGGCAGGAGTTAAGTCTACCTCGGGTTGTGTGTGATTATGAGGATATTTTTCCAGATGAACTACCGGGATTACCTCCACATAGGGATGTGGACTTCACTATAGAGTTGCATCCTGATACATCTCCCATCTCTATGACACCACACAGGATGGCGCCTACTGAGTTACAAGAACTCAAGGTACAATTGCAAGAATTGTTGGACAAGGGGTTTATTAGACCGAGCACTTCACCTTGGGGTGCTCCCGTTTTGTTTGCTAAGAAGAAAGATAAGAATCTTCGGTTGTGTATTGATTACCGAAAGTTGAATAGGGTCACTATCAAGAATAGGTACCCTTTGCTGAGGATTGATGACTTGTTTGATCAGCTGAGGGGGGCACGGGTCTATTCCAAGATAGATATTCGAACCGGTTACCATCAGTTGAGGGTTAGGGAGGAAGATATTCCTAAGACGGCGTTTAGAATGCGGTATGACATTTCGAGTTCACAGTGATGCCATTTGGATTGACCAATGCTCCAGCAGCATTCATGGACCTCATGCACAGGGTGTTCCAACCCTATTTAGATCAATTTGTTGTGATTTTTGTTGATGACATCTTGATCTAATCCAAGTCTGAGGAGGAGCATGAGAGTCACTTGAGAATTGTTCTCTAGACATTGAGAGATTATCAGTTATATGCCAAGTTCAGCAAGTGTGAATTCTGGCTTACTGAGGTGAAATTTCTGGGACACGTGGTGTCAGCTTCGAGTGTATCCATGGACCCGAAAAAGGTTGAGGCAGTTATGAATTGGGAGAGACCGAAGTCAGTCTTCGAGATACGTAGTTTCTTAGGATTGGCGGGGTATTACCGGCGATTTATTGAGGATTTCTCTCGATTAGCTGCACCTATGACGAAGTTGACCCGGAAAGATGTCAAGTTTGTGTGGAATGATTCTTGTGAGAATGCATTCCAAGAGTTGAAGAAGAGACTTACTTCAGCTCCTATTCTGATAGTTCCAGAACGAGGACAGAGGTACACGGTCTATTGTGATGCCTCGAAGGACGGGCTGGGATGTGTTTTGATGCAGTCTGGGAGGGTAGTAGCTTATGGTTCTCGACAGCTAAAGAATCACGAGCAGAATTACCCCACACATGACATGGAGTTAGCAGCCATTGTCTTTGCCTTGAAGGCTTGGCGTCACTACCTGTATGGTGAGCAGTTTGAAGTATTTTCGGACCACAAGAGTTTGAAGTATATTTCACACAGCGGGACCTCAACATGAGGCAACGCCGGTGGATGGAGTATTTAGAGGACTATGACTTCACTTTGCATTACCATCCTGGTAAGGCAAACGTGGTGGCTGATGCACTTAGCCGAAGGTCACGGAGAGTTTTGGCTAGTGTAGCTTCCCGGGTGGCAGATGCTCGAGACTGTGGGACAGTTCGGGCTATGTTATATGGGTCAGGCTCAGGGTACTTTGGGGAGTTTGGTGACTACACCGTCTCTACTGAGCAGGGTGATTGAGTCCCAGAGTCAGGACACAGAGCTATTGTCCATCCGGGACCGTGTACAGGCAGGTATGGGTGACGAGGGCTGGGCTACTCACTCAGATGGTAGTCTTCGATATCGAGGAAGGGTTGTGGTTCCTCAATTGGCAGATCTGAGGGAGGAGATCCTTAGGGAGTTTCATTGCTCCCGTTTTGCAGTTCATCCAGGGGGCACGAAGATGTATCATGATCTTTGTCGCCAGTATTACTGGAGTGGAATGAAGAGGCAGGTTGGCGATTTTGTCAGTCGATGTCTCACGTGTCAGCAGGTTAAGGCTGAACACCAGAGACCAGCGGGATTACTCCAGCCTTTGGAGGTAGCTGAGTGGAAGTGGGAGCATATCACGATGGATTTTGTGACCCATTTGCCACGGACATCGCGGGGTCATGACGCGGTGTGGGTGATAGTGGACCGGCTTACTAAGTCGGCACACTTTTTGGCTGTGCGGATGACCTTCACATTGGAGGAATTCTGCAGGTTGTATATACGGGAGATTGTCCGGCTGCATGGAGTACCTGTATCTATTGTATCGGACCGGGATCCCAGGTTTACGGCTCATTTTTGGGAGAGTTTCCAGCGAGCCATGGGGACACAATTAATGATGAGCACTGCTTTTCATCCCCAGACAGACGGTCAGTCTGAGAGGACTATCCAGACTTTAGAGGACATGCTACGGGCATGCGTCCTAGATCTTAAGGGTAGCTGGGAAGATCACTTATCCTTGGTGGAGTTTGCATACAATAACAGTTACAGGCGAGCATAGAGATGACACCCTATGAGGCACTATATGGGAGGCCATGTCGTTCTCCGGTTTGTTGGACGGAGGTAGGAGAGAGGTCTTCTACGGGTCCGGAATTGATCAGAGACACCTCGGAGAAGGTGGACTTGATTCGGAAGCGTCTTCTCACGGCTCAAAGCCGGCAAAGAGTTATGCTGATAGACGGCGGCGACCTCTAGAGTTTGAGGTGGGAGATCATGTCTTCTTGAAGGTTATGCCTAAGAGAGAGTGGTCCGGTTTGGTAAGCGGGGGAAGCTGTCACCGAGATACATCGGGCCCTTCGAGGTACTTGAGAGAGTGGGTACAGTTGCTTACCGGTTGGCATTACCGCCAAATCTATCGAGTGTTCATGCAGTATTCCATGTCTCTATGCTTCGGAAGTACACCCCACATCCGACTCATGTGGTGGATTGGGGAGAGCTTGTTGTTGATGCTGATGGGACTTTCGAGGAGGGACCGGTGCGCATCATGGATAGCAGGGAACAGGTTTTGCGAGGCAAGACCGTGCGGCTAGTGAAGGTGCTGTGGCAGCATCGAGGAGTAGAGGAGGCGACATGGGAGCGCGAGGACACTGTCCGTACTAGTTATCCTTTCTTGTTCGAGGATGGAGGTAATTCTTCTGGTCATTTAGCATTAATTGACTGTTGTATATGCAGTGATTGTATGTGCATGTGTATGTGTGAATTTCGGACGAATTCTTTTAAGGGAGGAAGAATGTGAAACCCGGGAAAAATTTTAACTTTTTCTGAAAAAAAAATGGCAAAATGGTAATTTGCCATTATAGTGTGGGTTAAAAAAAAACTGGTATTTTTATAGACTCGGATGATGAAACGGACCTCACCGTTGGATTCGTCTCACGAAATCTAGTTACCCAGACAAATTTCGTCGAATTCTGAGATAGTCAGATTTTTCACGTTTTTCGAGGTGACGGGTGTTCGATGACCCCTAAAAACGAAATTTTTATAAAAATTTGAAAATTTGAAAAAATATTTTAAATAAATTTCATATAAAATATTTTGAGTTTAAATCGGTACGAAATTTAATCGTTTCGGATGAAAACGGACCCGGACAAAGGACGAACTTGGCGCGACGAGGGCCAAGTGTTTAGAAAGTATAAAAGTGGGCAAATATCTGAAAAATCAGATATTTTCTTCATTTGGCCGCTGGATCAGACCCAAAGAGCAAAGAAGAAAAATATAATTCTTCAAGCTTTCTTTCGCCGATTCTCGGAGTTCCGTCGGTCGGAATTCGTCGGGCCAAGAATTAAAGTCGATCTACGCGACGAGAGCTACGCGTGGGTACCAAAAACAAAGATTTTCACCGAAGATTCAAAGGAGGATTTTGGAGAAATCTAAGCTTTGGACTTCAATCTTGTTCTTGAGGCTTCCTACAAATTCTTTACGCTTCAAGAGGTAGGGTTCCTCCTACTCGGACCTATTTCTAACCTAAGGTGTCCATAGGGTTCATGTGGGCTGTTTTGGGTATTTCTAATATTTTTCCATTATGATTGGTGCTATGGAAATGGGTAGGATCAATTCTAGTGTGAATTGGTAGTTAGAAAGTGCTAGTTTGTGATTTCTTGAATGTTTAGATAATGGTTATATAAAAATCATATATTCTGATTTTTATTTTGTTTGAATGATCCATATAAAATCTTGGCTTGATTTTGGTATATGGAAGTATTTATGTAATCCCTTGAAAATTGGGATCATGTGGGCATGCTTTGTGTTTTATATTATGCCTTGTGAATTAAATGTAATATTAGCATGTATTATGTGTTATCATGTTGATGGAGTGTTGATATATGCTCTTGGATATATTGAACTTGAAATGGTTATGTGATTATATGCAAATGATATTAATTGTCATGGTATACAATGATATTTAAAAATTGTCATTTGGCATGCATTGCAATATGGACATGGAATTAACATCACATTCATGGGCTACATGCATGAGTGTGGGTGTAGGGTTGCATGGGGTGATCAACACCAACATTGGTACTTGATGGTAGGCTCGGAAAAGTGGGATGGAATGTCCTACGGAGTCGCACGGTGACATGCATAAGAAAACTTGTGTCGGGTATAGCAAGTAGGGCTAGACACTCCCTCGGGTGAAAAACCCGACCACTTGGTTCATACACTTACCGGCGGTGAAATTCCAGAAAAGTGTAACGGCGTACGGAGCCGGAGGTGCGATTCCTGAATCCGATACCCCATAAAGGCACATGATTTTGAAATATAAATTATTCATTTGATGGGAAACATCCAAGAATGAATTAGTTTTATGAACTATGGTGATTTCAAAATGATCTTGGATGTATTCATCAAAGACGTTTGTTTTACACGTAAGTGTCGCATTGTGTTGTGGGAGTCGGTGTGGGCTCGGGATAGCATGCATGGGTGAGTTTCATCTCATTACTTGGCATGACATCATGATTTCCAACATTGTATTATATGTTATTGTTGGAGGGAATACTTGTTGTGAAATGTTGCATTTATACATTGCATATGCATTTAGGTGATGAGTAGCCTCTGTAGGGATTATTCTACTGGGCATTGGCTCACCCTATACGGGAAACATTTCAGGTGTGGGTCATGCACCAATGGACGGCTCACAATCAGGGTCACATGGTTGAAGAAAAGCCGACTTGTGGCTTCCAATCCATTTTTTTTTTGTAAAAGTAGATTTGTAATTAAATTTTAGCATGTAATGTGTAAAAGGAATTGTAATAGAGTATATATGGACTGTTTTAATATAACCTTGCATATTTTGATATAATATGATGATTGGACCTGGTGTGGTCAAGTTTTATGTATAAAATAGACCTTGTGTGGTATGGTATTATATTGGACCTCGGATGGGTCATGTAAATGTTGATTGCACAGATTGTGTTTTGGGTAGAGCTTCCTGTACAAAGGAGACTCTGCCCGGATTTCGTTAAATTATGGATCCCGGTAAATGGGACACAACGGTACGATATCGAGTTATACGGTATCCACGGGCATTCCGGGGTTGATGGGAAATTACGGACCCCATGAATTTGGGGTGTCACAGAATGAACATTTGGTTACCTTAGTTG
>CAUOFW020001799.1:0-69920 GCA_963454935.2 Ilex paraguariensis
AAAACACGACCCTCAAAGGTCTCTCTACACTTACGGAATACTTTTGTTTCACACACACTCATTTCATTCCACACACTCGTTTTCCTATTTCTTGCATCGAACCCGAGTGAGAATGACACTCATCTATCCATATAAGTCATACACACATTGAGGGTTTATGATAGGAGATTAGGAACAACAAAATAATCCAAGCAACGGACACAAGAAAGTTCATATGGAAGAACATTATTACAAGGTTTGGTATACCAACCACCCTCATATCCGACAATGAAACCCAATTCGAAAGTGGTCCCTTCAAAGCCTTTTGTCAACAATATGAGATTCGAACCACTACTCCACTCTAGCTTACCCACAGAGTAATGGAAAGGCCAAAATCTCAAATAAAACAATCCAATATGGGATTAAGAAAAGGTTGGAGAATGCAAAAAGGCAAATTGGTGGAAGAGTTGCCCAGTATTCTGTGGATGTATCGAACCACATCACAACGTGCAACGGGGAAAACTCCATTTGCAGGCACTTATGGAATGAAGGATGTAATACCGCTGGAAAAAGGGTTGCTGACACTCTGAACTGGTCTAGTCATTAAGGGGGACAATGACAATGCAATTGGTCAGGAATTAGACCTACTTGAAGAAAATAGAGAGTTAGCTACAGTTCGAATGACTTCTTATTAGCAACAGATGGCTCAGACCTACAACAAGAAGGTCAACCCTCGTGCTTTTGTCCTCGGTGGACCTAGTTCTTAGACACGTTATGGGATCAACCAAAAATTCAATGCATGAAAAGCTAGGTGCTACAAGGATCGAACTCTTTGAAGAAGGGCGACCAAGAGCCGTAATTTGTTAGAGTAAAATTTTTTCTAAGCATTGAAAGGTCTCTAGCTAATTTCTTGGGACCGAACTCTTCAAAGAAGGGCCGACCAAGGGCCATAACTTCTTAGAGTAAAATTTTTTCTAAGTATTAAAAGATCCCTAGCTAAGTGTTTGGGACCAAACTCTTCGAAGAAGGGCCATAACTTCTAGAGTAATTTTTTTTTTAAGTATTGAAAGGTCCCTAGCTAAGTGCTTGGGACCGAACTCTTCAAAGAAGGGCCGACCAAGGGCCATAACTTAGAGTAAAATTTTCTTCGAAGTACTAAAAGGTCCCTAGCTAAGTGCTAAGGACTAATTCTTTGAAGAATGACCGAGTAAGGGGTCATAACTTCTTAGCAATCTATTTAAGTATCAAGGGATCCCTGTCTAAGTACTTTGGACAAAACTATTAAAAACAAAACAAAGAAATAAGAATGCAAAAAAACTTGCTAAAAAGATATTCCATATATATATATATATAAAAAGGAAGAAACTTACATTTTTTAAAAAAAAATATTTATTTTCAAAACATTTGTTTTTAGGAAGTTCTATTTTCATGACAGTTGTTTTCAGGAAGGTGGCGGTTTGGAGGAGCTCGTAGTAGAATAACAATAATATAGCTCAAAAGATGGGGGCACACACTGTAGCTGTCAAAACGACAAGCCAACTCTTAGAGAAATATGCCTTCTCTAGAGAGGGAATCTACATAGTCAAGTATTTTTTGACTTCACCATCCCTTGCGCAAAGGCAATATCCTCCAGATCCTTGGCTTCAGCTTTGAACCACTCAAATTCTTCTAAGAGGGTGGACTAATCAAGCTGAGTTTGGGAAAGCTCAACGTTGATCACATTCTCTAAAGCTTTCAAATCCTCTACCTCCACTGCATGTTTTTGTTCTCATCAATCAAGCTTAGTATTTGAGCTTGGAGAACCAGCATTTCCTCACAAAGCTTGGCAGACTCCTTATTAGTAGATTCCATCTTTGTCAGTGTAGATATATGCTCATGAATTGCCTCCTTCATAGCCTTATCCTTCTTGGCAATTCTTTCCCCAACCTTATGGACCTTTTGAAGTCCCTGCTGACCACAAGGAGAAGCAAATGAAAAATATTAAAAAAAAACTATATTGCAAAGGAAAAATGAAGGGAGATGTAAAGATACCATAACCATCTACTGGATATCTTGCCAAGTGATTTCATCATCGGACAAACCCCTCGTTTACGTTCAAGTCATGAGGAAGAATTACGCCTCTGCTAATACCTACTGCCACATTGAATCTTTATCAGTACAGTCTCAAACAAAGATTTCCCTTTCTTTTGCCTTCAGAATTGGGCAAAAAAGGGGAAATCATAGGCTCTAGGGGGAAGGAAAGTATCAGGTTCTGGCACTTTGCACTTTTTGGGCATGATCATCAAGTAGGACCAATATGGCTTTTGGTTGGTCAGTTGGAGGAGGGGTTGGCTCTAAAGAAACAGAAGGGAGTTTAGATTGGATGAAGGAAGTCTCGAGGTTTATATCTACCGAAGCCTTGGCCGAGTCATCCACTAGCTCCTAAGAATGTATGGCCAGCTCTGCCTTGGTAGGTTCTTCCAAAGTAGGTTCTTTAGGATCGGTAAAGGTTTGGACTTGGGCAGAAGGCGGTTTAATCATGCTTGTAGAAGAAAGAAAACCAAGAAAGTTCCTCACTGGCCTGTTCCTTCTAAAAGGGTCAACTATAGCCTTCTTACAAGAACGAGGAGTTTGATCTTGAGTAGTTTGAATGGCTTGATGATTGTCGGCCACAGTAGCATTGGGGTAGGGAGGAACCGCAATAAAAGACATATAGGTTGGAGTATATCAACAGCTCGGTAGAAGAGAGATTCATTGAAGCTCCATACCTTCTTTAACTCCTCCATTTTTACGAAGCACTTCGGGATTCTTCCCTTCACAGTTTCACCTACAAGAGAGGAAAGACAAGTGTAAAGAGAAGGGTTTAAAAACAAAAGAAGAGATAAAGAGGCATATCGTCAATCACTTGGTGCGCCTTCTTTGTAAGGGCATCGATAGGAATGAATTTCACTAGAAACATATTCTCAATTGCTAGAGACAAAGATGATGTCATTTTCATGACCTCTTATTGGAATTTGGGAGATTGATCACCAAGTAGCAGTCATTCTTCCTCACTACAAGATAGTAGTTGTCTCCAAATGGCAACATGATATAGCAGAAAAGGATTTCCCAGAGACTCAGGCCCAAATCCAAAAGTTGTTAAGGGTAGCAATGCCTATTACAATCCTAAAAAAGTTAGAATAGCATTGGATGAGGCACAACTTTAGTGCTGAAAACACCCATAAAATTAGAGGATGAAAAAGGAAGCGAACACCACCTTCTGTGATGGCTCGAGTATGGATGGGGAATGGTCCTTCTGGTACTAATCAGGGGCTTATCGGTTCTGACAACACAAAATTTGAACATCATCGAAATTTGGTACTTGGTTCTAAAAGCAGGTATGTCTGAAGAAGTGAGATGAGCCATTTTCTGATAGGTAAAACCCCAAATAATAAAGAAAAAAGTCAGAAGAAGAAGAACAAGTGAAGAAGAAAGGAAGCCTTGCACCCCTTTTTAAAGCATGGACCTAATGAAGTGACTGAAGCGCAAAGGAAAAATATTTAATGTAAGACATGTTGTCAGAACAAAGTGCATGTCTCAAAGATGCATGCAATGATTAACTTGGGAGCATGAAACAACTACCAGAAGAAAAAACGTCTGACACACATTTTTCTGGGGGCAAGTGAGGGGCATTTAATATACTCACGCGAGAATGATGAGACAGTCACATGTGGGAACAAAAATTATAGTAGCCAAGTTGAGTAGTAACGACATGGTTCATGGTGCCGAGCCGAGTCACCTAGAGTTCAGTAAAAGAAGTAGGAGCTCGATTTTAGTGTGATTGAGCTCAGTTCGGAAACAACCTCAAGCTAAGGGAATACCTCCAATTAGGGATTTAGGTATAACGAACAAGCACAATCATTGGCTCGGGAAGAGCTAGACAACAGAATGAGTGTCTGGAGAGATTTCAATGAATCCTTAACAAACATCTCAACAGGGAGAAAGACACTATATATGGAGTTGAGTATGCATAGTAAAAAGTATGCACAATTCTCCCTACATACACATACACAGTCCTTTCACACAAGTACTGACTTAAGTATCGGAGTGCCTTCGACCGAAACACTTCGGTCCTAGGCAGTTTGTTCGTTTTGTAGGAAGGAGAAAACATGATACAAGAATCATACTCATCAACTCGTGTGAGAGGTGAATCCATTTTCATTGCTTAAGCTCTTCATCATTTTTAATGATCAATCCTAGATATTTAAATCGTTTACTTGTGGTTATTTCTTGATTTTCAATCTTTACTTTTTCACTACGTCTAATTCTTCTATTACGAAAATTGTATTGCATGTATTCATTTTTATTGCTACTTATTTTAAACCTATTTGACTCAAGTGTATCTCTCCAAAATTTTAGCTTATTATAAATCCCCTTCGAGTTACATCTACTAAGACAATATCATCTGCAAAATAACATACACCTAGTGAGTTCATCCAATTATAATCGTCATCATGTACAAAATTAACTTTGGATAATCAAAGTGTGGGGTTATAGAGTCATTTACTAATACCTATTTATTTGGTGTAGTAATTGATAGGTTAGGGTTTAAACATTTTATATACAATGAATATACAATATATATAAAATATTTGAACTTAATTTATTAATATTATTTATTAATTTAATGCATCATAACTATTAAATTGATAACAAATTCAACCAATAGTTGGGCTCATAGCACTGCTTTTTTTTTTTAAAGATATATCGACAAATTTTGAGGATTTAAACTTTTTCTAAAGGTCGTTTTGATATTTTCCCTACTTGTTTCATTTTCTTGAGTGAGTACACGTGCTGCAACTACATACACAAAAAAAAACACTTGTCCTCAATACTATCATCAAAACAACTCCAGATCATAATCAGTGGTACTTTCTACGATCTACATGGCACAGCAGTTGCCCAAATCACATAAACCGGAACAACAGCTCCTTATCTCTTAAGACATTCCTCGCTTAAAATGCACACCCCTTCGGGGAGACCACCAAGCTCCTACTCCTCTTCTCTTCATCATCTTAATCCTATACCTCTTCATCATCTTCATCCTCTACCTCTTCATCCTCCGCTCAGAGCAAACTTCCATTCCTCCCTCTACACCTCTACAACTTCTTCATTCCTCTTCCATTTCAAACCCAAGAGGTTTCACTTCTTGAAACCATGTTCCTCACTCAAAGAAACCAAGAAACAACAGACCCTTTCAAAGAGTCCTGACAATGCGCCTCAGAGCTTTAGAAGGCTCTTGAAATTGAACCCGAAAGCCGATCAGGAAGGTGGTGAGAGTGGTGATGGTGGCTTGGAAGGTGACACTGCCGTTAAAGGTACCCTTTTGGCTGGTCTTTTGCTTGTGAGTGTTGTTGGTGGATTCGGCGCTGTCGGGTACATTTACAAGGAGCAGATCAATGCTTTCTTGACGCAATTTTCGGGGGTTCTTGAAGGTAATTTATGACGAATTTAATACCCACATGAAGATTCCTCATAATTTGGCGTACATTTTAAAGTATTGGAATTGGAATTTTGGTTTCGTTGTAGGCAGAATTTTTAAAACATATAGATTTTCTTGGATATTGGTTTGGATTTGTGAATTTGTACTAGAATTTAAGTTACAACGATCAATACCCATTTGAAGAGTTCTAGGAATTTGATTCAGCTTCTATTACTCATATTAGAGGTTTGTCTTAGAGAAGGCACTACTGAAAGAACTCATGATTTTTTTGTCAAATGTTAAATAAAAAGGGGTGTATTATTTTTTGAATATAAGTCACTTGAGATATTGTGAGATATTTGTGGGGATTTCAAAGATTGCTTTGGATTTTATTGGAGTTAAGTTTAGCTTAATTCAGTGCCCAAGCTGAAGTTTACTGCAATTCTGATAATTTCATTTTTGTAAGATTTTAGAGTAATTCAAGGTGCATGGGGATCTTCTGAGAGACATTGGGGGTATTGAATCATGAACCCCGAATGTGTTCTTCCTGATTTAATGTGGTTACTTTTGGCTTGGGCTTTGCCAGTTGAGCTCTTGGAGTATCACGAGTTCTTGTTAGTGTTCAATGCACCCATGTTTCTTTTGATATTTTTTTCTGCATTGAAAATGATTATTGACAACTCATGCTTTGGTTTTCACTTTTCATACATTGATATATATTGAGATGCCTATTACTATTAATTTTTTCTCTATCTTTTCTTTTGATTACCTTGTTCTGTTTTCTCACTTTAAGGGAGTCTTCGAATTTGTTTTATCCTTTAGAAAATGCAATGACATGTCGAAAGTTGTAAGTACCTCTTCTGGTGCATTATTAAAGACATCTAATTTCTAAAGTGCTTTAAGGAAAAATGACTTTTAGTGGCCTATACTGATTTCTAGTGATTCTACTTGTCTCCCACTTGAATTCTACGGGATGCATCTCTTTTGTGCTCCAATGGCTATTGTTTTGATGGAGGTGCTGGTTGCCTTGTGTTAGCCTAGCTTGAGGACATAGGTATTTTGGTTACTAATCTAGGTACTGTTCAACAAGGTCAGCGACATAGTTCTTTAGAAATTGCTGCAATATTTTCTTTTGTTTTTTGCCCTTTCTGTGGCCCTTCTTGGGGGTGGGAGTGGGTGTGAACAGGGTTTTTTGTTGGCAAATGTCAATTGAAACGTTAATTATCAAAAAAGGGTATATTTAAACTTAATTTCGAGACCTGGGTCGTGTCTAAACATGCCTTCACTCGATGTCTGTCCATTCTTCTCTTAATTTTTTTTGAATGTTCAAGATGAAATCGAGTTTAGCAAACACAACTTTGAGTTGAAGTCGTGTTTGACAAATGCAACCTTGTTGAATTTGTATTTTGCAAACATGATCTGCCTGGGTTTTAAAATTATGTCGTAATGTATCTGTTTTTAATTTTTATTAATAGGATTTAAAAAAAATGTAATCAGATTATTGCTTCTAAACCCACCTTTTTATGTGGCAGAAGCAAGAGGCCTTTGGTGGAGAGGCATTTTCTAGAAGCTAAATTGTAAATTGTTGTACCAGTTCTTTGGCATGTTGAGAAGACTGCTTAGAGCCTCAGATTGTTTGCTTTTGTTAAAAAATATCAGTTATTTGGGAACAGTTGATGACGAAAAACAAAAAGTAGCATGATTAGGGAAAGCTGTATGCATGATAAATTGTACTTGAATTAATGCTGCTGGATGTGCACAGTGGAAATGTTGGATGCATTGATGCAAAATAGTTAGGATTTTTTTCATCTTTTAGTTGGTTTCTTATTCTTTACCCTCAACTTTTACAATCTTTCATGTTATTCCATCTCCTATGTGTTGAACTAATAAGATCAATATCAAATACTAGTGTTCTATATTGTCACTGCTTTTTTCCAGTTGATTTTGGGTTGAATGAGTTCTCCATCTCCAACTCTCTTCTTTTGTGTAATGCCTTAATACCTCAATATCAAGGAAATTACTTCGTTTCTTCTCGAAAAAAATCATATACTAGTCTCATCTCTTACACAAATACAGTCAACATTTGCATGCACAATATAGGAATTTTAGATAGGCTTTCACTATAAGAGTACAATTTATGATCAGACATTTTTTTGTTCTTTTTCTCCCTTTTGATAATGGCTATCCACCAAGTTTGCCTCATAAAAAAAGGGAAAATCACTTGGGTGTCCAATGGTCTTGGTGTTTCCTTGATTTTGTTGCTTATTATTCCTATGCTTGATATTGCCCTCCAAGTTTTGAACTTGCAGTCATAGAGTAGATGCGGAATTTAATTTTTTGGTCAACTGAGATTCTTGATTACCATTTGGTGGATAACTTTGATCCTCTTGGAGCTTGCAATGAAACAAAATGTTTGGTTATGGCCAAACATTTTAATTCTCTTCCACGGGTTTAAATTATAGTTGAATTTGTAAATGTATTAATGTGCTTCGACTTTCCTATCTTTATTAAAATTGCACAATTTTCTTTCCCAAGAATCTCAAAAGTTTTTGGTGAACAGGTTATGGTCCAGCTGGATATGCTCTCTTTGTAGCAGTTTATGCTGGATTGGAAGTAAGCAGGCTGCCTTAATCTCCCTAATAATAAATTACACATGATGGATGTCAACACTCACAAATGACACATGCTTTTATATGTCACGTCGTTAACTCAACGTTTTAAAGTACTCTATAATTCTTTAATGCCATAAATGGTACTCCAGAGCTTTATATTTTTCTGAGCGATTTTTCCAGGATTCCATGGCCTATTTGCTCTAAACTCCAATTTTAGTTTTCTTATATATGTCTTTTAGTGCATTCAACATTAATGAAATCTCATTGTGGTTCTTGTTACACATTTTTGCACATCATAAACTTATTTTGAAGAACTATGTTTCTCTAGGTCCTTGCAATACCGGCCATTCCATTGACCATGTCAGCTGGTCTGTTGTTTGGCTCTGTCACTGGAACCATCATTGTCTCTATCAGCGGAACGGTAAAATGGTTTTCTTGTTACATAGAAGAATAAAAAAAAATATATGGCCATGGGTACCTAAAGTTGCAAATGTTGTACCCTGTCAGGTGGCAGCAAGTGTTGCCTTTTTAATTGCCAGATATTTTGCTCGTGAACGTATTCTTAAATTGGTCGAAGGAAACAAGAAATTTCTTGCAATTGACAAGGCCATTGGTGAAAATGGTTTCAAAGTTGTTATGCTTCTCCGTTTGAGCCCCTTGCTTCCATTTTCTCTAGGGAATTATTTGTATGGGCTTACCTCCGTTAAGTTCGTGCCGTACGTTTTGGGAAGGTCTGGTTCAAGCCTATGAATGATTGATGCTTTCTTGTTATGGTGGTTTGTATGGTTCTTTTTTCCCTCCAGATAATCTTCCATGTTTTTTCCCTTTTTGATTATTTTTGGAGAGTTTGATCTCCTTTATTTTAATTTTTAATGGCATCTATACTAGGTTAGGATGCATTTATTGGAGAATGTGGCAATTAATTTATTGTTTTTACTAAGTATGAAATGTAAAGATAATCCTTACATGCACAGAAAAGGCAAGAAAAAAATCTGCTTGGTGAGGTCTGGTCATTATTTGCCTTGAAGACATTAGGTTCCCATTCATGCATCTGTGAAATGTTGACAATTCAGTTTCGGATCCAGAAAATTGATTTGAAAAAAATTCCAGAAGTTCTTGGAGATGGTGCTTTGTAAACTATCTAGAACTATTAGTTGATGAAGGCATCTTAAATTGGGTTGATAATGAAAATGTAGATGTAGAGTGAATAAGCCAAAGCAAATATGGATGGTGGTTCATGATCAAAATGTATATTTGGAGTGAAAATTTATTTCTTCGTTGACTGTTATTGTACTAGCACCTTAATTTGTCATCAAATTACATTAGTCAATTCTGTGCTGTCTCACCTGGTGTCTAGGCCTTGCAGTAATTCAATGTCCTATTCAGCAGATATGAAAAAGAAAATGTCGAGGTTTCAAATTTTGCTGTCTATAATTTCATATGTTAGTTTGGATCGAGTCTAAATCATAAAGTTGCATTGCCTTATTTTGGAATGTGGGAAAACTGGTTTTTCTTCTCCGACCAAGATGGGATGAGTTTGTTTGAGTAGAAAAGAAATCAACAACTAATTTCCAAATTTTTTTCGAGCACCTTTCCAAGTTTTCCATAATTTGAAAACTTGGAAAATGACACTGGATCATACATTTAATGAATATTTGAGGATCTGCACATATGTAGTATGGTGTCATGTGTAGGAACCTAAACCCCAAACAAACTTGCATACGCAATGCACTCTATTTTTAATTTCACATATCTGTTGGGGGAAATGTCTTCCTCTTCTCATACTATTTCAACCCATTGGTTTGCAGTTGGTTAGGGATGCTTCCAGGAACATGGGCTTATGTGAGTGCTGGTGCATTTGGCCGAGCAATTATTGTGAGTTCACCCTGGATTCTTGTTCACTAGATATATATTTTTGTATGTGTAAATAAGTTTTCTAAAAAGCTAAACCATTAGTTTTTTTTTTAATCTTTAACACCTAATATTGATCTCTTCACTATAGAGAATATAAGAAATAAAGGGCATTGAAAATGCCCAATGGATGTTTTCGATTAAAGTCTCTGGTGATCCAATTTGCATACATTGTAGTTTCCCTTACAGATAATGATAATAACAATTAGGGAGAATTATACTTAGACTCTCTGAGGTTTGTCACTTAATCACTCAGACCTCTGACATTTAAAATATTACACATAGACCCTCTGAAGTTTGTACACTTCTAACACTTAGACCCCTGCCGTCAAATGTTCGTTAATATATCCGTTAGTAAATTACATCTAGACCCTCTGAAGTTTGTAGGCGTATAATACTTAGATCCTCAAGTTTAAATCGTTATACTTAGACAAAAAATAATTCAATTAAAGATAGAATATCAAATATACTAAATTTTACACCGAAATTCATGTTCTATTGAATCATTTATTGAAATAAAATTAAAAATAAAAATTAAATTTTTTTTTTTTAAAAAATCGTAATTAGTATACAATTATACTATTTATTGAAATAAAATTAAAAAATTAAATAAGGGGTCTAAGTCATTCATAATAGAACATGAATTTTACAATTAAAATTTATGTTTTGTTATGTCATTTATTGAAATAAAATTAAAAATAAAAATTTAATTTTTTCTTAAAAAATCGTATTTAGTGTACAATTATTCTATCTATTGGAATAAAATTAAAAAATCAAACAAGGGATCAAACTAGAATGAAAACAATATATTCTAACTTTAATTGGGATAATCTGGTAGTTTAAATGACCAAATTAAATTTCAATAGATAGTATAATTATATAGTATGATTTTTTAAGAAAAAATAAATTTTTATTTTTAATTTTATTTCAATAAATGTCATAATAGAAGATAAATTTTGGCCGTAAAATTTAAAATATTTGATGTTCTATCTTTAATTGGAGTATTTTTGGTGTAAGTATAATATTTCAAATTTGAGGGGTCTAAGTATTGCACATCTACAAACTTCAGGTGTCTGGATGTAATTTTCTACCGGATATACTAACGGACATTGATGATAGGGGTCTAAGTGCTACGCGCGTACAAATTTCAGGCGGTCTGTGTGTAATATTTCAAATGTTAAGGGGTCTGAGTGTAATTCTCCCTAACAATTATTTATTGAAGAAATGTAAACATTATTTTCTTAGGATAAAAGAATCATTAGCTTGAAACATGGGGTATGGTGGGAAAGTGATATGATGCAATCTGTGTTAATATATGAAGGAAAAGGTGTTACAAAATGTGCCCTACTTCCTTGTGAATTGATTTTTTCAACATGATCACCAATGATGTTAGGATGATGAGCCCTTTAGAGCAGATACAAATGATGAAATTGCCAATACTGGTGAATTTGGAATGAAACTAAAAGAAATAGATGAAATCAGTAGGAAAAAAGAAAAGATGAGAGAAAAAAGAGAAAAATTGAATTTTCATATTATAATATGAACTCTAATCTAGGTGGGGAGAGAGAGGGCCAACATCTTTTCCTTGAAAGGTCATCAGAGCCTTAGTTTTTACAGTTTGAAGACCTAACTATGCTCCGAGTTATCAAAAGGCAGCAAGCTTCTTTAAGTTATTTATAGGTGTAGGAATGGCCTTTTCGACGTACTTTGTCCCTGATAATAAATATCCCTTCCTACTTAGTAAAGGAGATGGAAAGATAAAAATGAGAGAAAAGATAGATGTGAGGTGGAATGGAGAGAGGAAGATTGAATTTCCATATTACGATATGAACTCTAATCTAGGTGGGGGAGAGATAATATGAGAGAGGCAAAGAGAGGTTTAACTTACCCTACCTCTCACTATCAACTTGTATTTATAGTTACCCAATAAATATGAAAAAGACAAGTATACCATTTGTGTGGTATACATATTACAACCATATTGAACCCTAAGAATATTATAGTAATATTGTAATACTCTCAACTCTACCCTCAAGCTAGACTATATATATTATATAATCCAAGCTTGGAATAGATGGGGGAATACGCCATGCCTAAAATCATCCCAAGCGCTGCTAATGTAGTTACTAAGCTATTTATTTGGAAAGCTCCAATTAAGATGAGAAATTCCCCAATAAAACAGATAGTACCAGTTTGACTCATATTGGCTAAAGTGGAAGAGAAGAAAATGGTAGGGAGATTCAGCATGGTGCTCACTGATCCTGCGTAATATTTAACAAATCGAGTCTTATGTTGGTCATATAGAACACCAACACATAAAAAAACGGTTCAAGGAACCGGTCCATGACTTGACATCGGTAGAATGCTACCTCCAATTCCTTATATGTTTGATAGAGCCAAATTTTTTCCCCTACTTATTGGAGTACGCTGATTATCCCCTGAACTGTAGAAGATAGTTGTTGACCGAAAAGAACAAAGACAATCTAATATTTCAGTAAGACGTTCAGTTAGGTCTAGTCTATACTAAACAACACAAAAATGCTTTTTTTCTTTATTAAGAGCAAACCGGTTAGCTACAAGGGCTTCCTCTGCGCGGAAAGCATCAAGGATTTAGGATTTGCTGCGAGTAGTTGTAGTGGGCATGAAGCATAACATCAAAATGAATTATTTAGTCTGGTTTACATAAGGGATGAAGTCCAGGGCTAGAGAATCCACTTTTGACTTATAGGATCGCCTAGGTCATGCCTTTATGATCCCATTCTTTAGGAATCGAGCAAAGTTTTTTATTATAGGTAGGAGCACATCCTTTGCTTATAGTGACACCCAAAAATGAGATTCAAGGGAGGACCCGTGGGACAAAGCAAAAGGAAAGCCAAGCTAAAGCCCTAGAGAAGTCCAAAAATGGGATCCAAGGGAGGACTAGTGGGACAAAGCAAAAGGAAAGTCAATCTAAAGCCCTAGAGAGTCAAACTTCTTGACCTTCATTATCCCAAAACTGCAAATCAAATCAAGAGAGTTTAACAAAAACTAGCAATAACCCGTACCCGAAGGCACTGCATAATTCAAAAAAATTAACATTGATTGTGGACATGAAAAAATTAAACACCGGAAATGAATACGCATTAATTTTAAAGTCTAAACTATATTTGTAACACACCCGCATTTTGCATACATGCTCAAAAATCAACTTAATAGAGTTTACAAACCTGTGTAATTAAAAGAAATATTTGTGCTGAAGGCATTATGTCATGCTAAACAAAAAATCACCAATAATAAATAAAATTAATTTTTCTTTGTTCCTTCAAAAAAAATTGGACAAAGTTTCCTCTAAAACATGACCCCAAGTAAATATCAACTTATAACAATAAACCCGTGCCCGAAGGCACTATAGAATATAAAAAATCATTCATGGCACTCCCCAAAACAAAATGTTCAATACTTTATATGTTCGTATCATTGGTAAATGATACCTATTGCATAACTAATCTCAACAGTAAATTCCCTTTTTTTTAGGTAAGTAACAGTAAATTGTTTAATACATTGATTAAATATAGAGTTTCTAGCAGATTAAAATCTTACAATATTTGCATAGTCTTCAGTGGTGAGTGAAATAACGCAATAGTAAGAATGATAACAACATTAGCCCTTGTCATCACTACCTTGATTGAAGTTTTGTCACTTGGCATGCATTTCATTGGAACAATCTACATGAAAGAAATAGACAAAAAAATTAATCTGAGAGATGTGATGACCAACAAAGCATAACATTTTCACAAAACTAAATAAACATGAATATAATGTGTATGCCCTTATCCGTCCCAAATCACCCATATTGATGCACCAAAATTCCTCAACCATGAGGCTAGACAAATATTACATAGCAGTAGCAAGAGCTCCAAAGCAATTTCCATGACCTAAATAATTCTTTCTTAAAAATGACCTACTTCCATAAACATTATCATTTGAGTTCTTTTCATTGAAGCAATGCAACAAACAACTTGTAATCATATTGAAAACAGTTTGAAGAATAATTATTTCAATTGCTGTAAATACTTGCTTTTCTCAAACCACTTGCCCTTGAAGAGAAGAGGTAATGAGAAACAATTTTTAGATTCTACATACTTGATGTATACATCAAACCAACTGACTTTTACCAATCTACAAACATACCATAGGAGCAACCAAAACCCCCATGATAGACGCAACAAAAAACACTAATGGCAAAAGGAATGAAAAAATTCTAATGCATGATGTTACATGGAAATACTAAAAATATTCTAGAAAGCATAATTTCCTAAAAAATTCTATCCAAAGCAGCCAGCTTGAAATTCCAGCTGAAAAACTCAGACATGTTAGCTGATAACAAATGCCCAACTGCTGTGCTGAACAGTCACGTGTACAGTGACATCCAGTCGCGGCATTCCAGCTGAGCAAAATGGTCCAGCTGCACTGTAATAGCTGAGAAGTAACAGCTGGTAAGAGGAGAGCAGCTGTTGTCTTGAAGAGTTGAGGGCAGTGGCTGAACACTGACGTGAACAGTGACTGTTCATGCTGCTGCATCCAGCAGGGAGAAGAAGAGCTATTCAACAGTTGGCCAGCAGGGAGGTGAACAAATCATGTAATTTATGAATTTAAAGACATCGTGCAATGCAAAATCGAGCACTAATCATGTAATTTATTTTTTTTATTACACCATTTTAAATCAATCTAAACTCTCAATTAATATAAAAAAATGACAAAATTTACTTTAAAAACATCTATAAAAGAAAGAGGGAAATAAAAGCAGCTCATTAACATAAAAGAACAAGGGAATTAAAACATAATTATTTGGAAGCAAAAATTCCATCCAATTTGATTCTCTTTATTTTTCTGTCAATTTAATATATTACTAACCCTTAAAATCTCAAACCATAAACACCATATCCCCTTCACCCGCAACTAATTCTTGAACGCTCTTTCTCCATAACTAAAACCATCAATGATATTGATGCCATGACAGTTCTCTCAAGACACCAAACATTTAACAAACATAAAAAGAATTCCAATCCATCTATAGCCTATAGCAACAACATTCATGAACAAAAAACACAATTCAAACAGTCAAACATGTATATGTTCATTTGTTCATGGGTTTGGGTATGTAATCAAACAGGACAATCAGGCAAACAGTCACTTTAGCCAATGATGTCACCATTTCACCTTGAGTTGTTATGAGGCTGATAGGAACCAGTTAGATTGTCCCTTACAATCCCTTTTTTGCAAAGACTAAGTTGAATAGGTACCTATACATTGCAATCACCTACTCCCACTATTGAATAAATAAGAGAGAGTTGCTATGGACCAGCTAAGAAACTGTATTATTGAGTAATGAACATGGAGGACCAAGAAAGAACAAATTAAAAAAAAAGTATATAGAAGTAATTCAAAAGCAACTTACAGGCCAAACATGTTGAATAGGTACCAACCAATTTTGTATCAGTAACAACTCCATTCGACATGCCCAAGGATGAACAAACACACATATAAGCTCCTTTCCAAATAGCTAATATTTATTTTCTTTCGTTTCTAAATGAAATTAGCAAACCAAACATGCACAGTGTATAGTTTTAAGTTCAAGGGCATATCATATCTATAATTTCAATTTAAATCAATCAACAAACACTTAAACCAAACTATGTAGATCAAAATTTTACACCAAATAGCTTGTAAGGAAAAAATAAGCCTCTTGATAAAAAAATTGGTTTTAAAATGGAGAGAAATTATTCAAAATCCTTTGTCTCAAATTTGAAAGCTATAAACCATGGCGAGAAATTATTCAAAACAGCAAGACCTAAATTAAAATAGGAGTAATGTAAGAATCAAACCTTGGACCTTCATAAATCCATCGTTGCAATACCATGATTGCCATTTTTGCAACATCCATTGATATCATAGAAGTCATCCCGTGTAACAAACCCAATGTTCTTCAAGCAATCACCAAATTAAAATCTCTCTTAGTGTGAGGTAGTGCTAGATTAGATCTTCAATAGCTTCACACAGCTATTACAAACAAATAATTATCACTATGAAACATGAAAACCCCAACATAAAACGGCAAATGAAAGAAAAAAAAAACTAAATCTAAATGCCCTAAACCTCTTTTTGCCTGGAAGTAGTGTCAATATCAGAGGAATGAGAGCTACAAAACAAAAAACCCATATCAATTTCAGTCAGATCAGATCAGATCAAAATCATCAACATGAGATGAAGAAAGGTTGGATCAGGATCATGGGTATGAAATGATCTATAAAAATGACGATGATAATGAATCAAGGACTTAGGTGAACCATATTTGGACCAGAGTTGATTGCGAGCCTCATCGGATGGATGCTTTTGCATGGAAGCTGTGATGAGAAAGCTAGAGAGAGAAAGAGAGAGAGAGGAGGAGTACCTGGGTGACGACAGAGAGAGGGAGACATGGCAGAGGCTTGATCTGCCCCTTGTGTGTGTGTGTGAGAGAGAGAGCGAGTCGTGAGAGAAAGAGAGAGACGTTGTTGCCGCTGGCTTGGGAAGGAGAGAGCACACCTATCTTTGCCTTGGGTTGTGTGTGGAATGGGCGGGATTTAGTTTTTGAGTGAGATGCATTGTGAGCCTTTGGATTAGAGACCTTGATTTGAGACCATTGGATGTTGAAGCCGCCCAGTGTTATATTATTTAACAAAAATTGGAACCAAGTGTAGGTTAACTCTTTTAGGTTTTGAGCGAGGATCTCACTTTTTAATAAGGAGTGGTAAGAAAAGTAGCTTTCTGCCTTACCATTATTTATGTATACCTATACGGGACGAAGCTATCCTTCAAAATTGACCAGGTTATTAGCCTAGGGAAAGTGCAATGTTGACCAAAAGCTCATAGCAAAATTCTGTTATTTAGATCCGCTGAGCAGAGTGCAATTTCAAGTGCAAAAGTTCCTAAAACTCTTATTTATTAGTCAAAGTTTTTTGGCCTCTTTTCGTGGGATTGATTCAAGGCATGAAAAAGCGGTCTTTTTGGCATCCTTAGTATTTAGTACCTTCACCTTCTCTTTTTTTGATTTCTGGCTATAGGACATAAAAATAGAATAAATAGAGGATAGTTGAAGAGTTAGCGAACGAGAGTTCTTTCTTAAACAAAGGGATCTTCTGGGAAGTGTAGAAAGAATCGCCATACAAGTTGGAGGTCCTTCTGAACCTTTTTCTTATGTTATATTTCAAGGAAAGCGGACTGACAGTTTGAGTCGCGAAAAGGCCACTTAGTTCTATTTTTGATTCTAAAATAATAGATATAATTATAATATTCTATATTTATCTATAAACAATAAAAAAATAAAAATGTTTTGGTGAACATATCCGTAAGTTGATCCTTAGATCTCATAAATGGAGTTGTAATGGAGTTGCAATATCTTAATCTAATGTCTTGTCTCGAATAAAGTGACAGTTAACTTCAATATATTTGGTCATCTTATGAAATACTAGATTGACAACAATATGAAGAGTTGCCTGATTATCACAGAACAATTGTAAAAGAAGTTGAACTGGAAAGTCAATTTTTTGAAGAAAGTGTAGTAACCATGTTAGCTCACTAGTTATATGTGTCATTGTTTTATACTTAGCCTCAGCACTGGACCGTGCTACCACTATTTATTTCTTATTTTTTCATGTAATAACGTTACCTCCTAAGAAAGTACAATAAGTAGTGGTTGATCTCCGATTCGATGGAGAGCTAGTCCAATCAGCATCTAAAAAGCCTTTTACTCTAAAATGTCCATTAGCTCGATACAACAATACAAGACCAGGGGCACGTTTGAGGTATCAAAGAATGCCAATGATTGCATTCCAATGTGGTACTCTAGGGCAACTCATAAACTAACTTACCACACTGACTGCATAGGCAATATTCGGTTGGATAATAGTGAGATAATTGAGCTTCCCAACCAACTTGCGGTACCGTCTTGGATTTTCAAATGGTGCACCATCATCTATCAATAACTTCTGATTCAGTTCCATAGGAACATCAATTGGTTTGTAACCTAGCGAACTTATTTCTTTTAGCATGTCAAGTATATATTTTCTTTGAGACAAACAAATATTCTGCTTAGATTTGACAACTTCAATACCCAAGAAGTACCAGAGTTTTTTTAGGTCCTTGGTGTGAAATCAGTCCAGTTGAAGGGCTTTTAACTTGGCAATACCCTCGGAGTCATTACTAATAATTATAATATCGTTCACATAAACAGCTAATAGAACATACCTTGCATTAGTTTATCTATAGAAGACAGAGTCAGGGAAAGACCAAAATCTAAAACTACATTTGAGAACTTATTAAACCACGCGCTCGATGACTGCTTCAAACCTTAGAGAGATTTTTTTAATCGGCACACACTCTTCTAGTACTCTCCCAGAGCAGTAGACCTAGGTGGTTGCTCCATATAGACCTCCTTAGCCATCATCGTGTAAGAAGACATTTTTGACATCTAACTGAAATAATGGCCAATCAAAATTAACAACCACAAAAATTAATACACGAATAAAGAAAATTTTGGCAGTTGGGGAAAAAGTCTCTTCATAATCAACATCATAGATTTAAGTAAAGCCCCTAGCAACAAGGCGGACTTTGAGGCGCTCAACATAATCATTTGGATTAAATTTAATGGTATACACCCACTGATAACTAACAGTCCCTTTATTGGGCGGTAAGAGAACAAGATCCCAAGTTCCACTCTGATGTAAGGCATCCATCTTCACTTCCATAGTTTTTCTCTAGATAACGCACCTTGGAAGGTTTTATGAATCAAAATAGTAAACAGTTGCGAGGTGAAGCAAGAGAAGATTGGAGACAAGGTTTCTTAAGAAACAAAATTAGTAATGAGATTGTTAGTAACACAAGATCGGGTATCTTTCCGAAGAGCAATAGGTAAATATTTAGAAGTATTTGAGGGATTAGGATCAAGAGATGACAATGAAGACGGTGGGGGCATCTCAGTCGATGATTGTGGGTGATGAGAGTATACTTAGAGCGGGGCAGAGGTGGGGCAGAGGTGGAAGTGGATAGTAGCACAGTAGGCAACGAAGTAATAGATGGTAAGGGAAGAGGTGGGAGTGAAGGTTATGACCCAAAGTCAAGATCCCGAGGTTGAACAGGAGCCGAAAAATATGGGATGGATTCAGTAAAGGTGACATTAGTATTAGTGAAGTATCAGCGAAGTGTGGGACTAAAGCAAAGATGCCCTTTCTGTTTGTGTGAGTAATTAAGGAAGACACATTTGATAGCACGAGGGTCAAATTTGTCAAATCCGAGACCTAAGTTATGAATATAACAAACACACCAAAAAAACCTTTGGGCGTCAAGGAAAATAAGGGGGAATTGGGAAGAACAAAATTTGGACTTTGTCCATTTAACATAGAAGAGGGTATACAGTTAATGAAATGATAAGCAGTAAGAACATTATCACTCCAAAAACAACGAGGAATATGTATCTGGAATAATAATGTGCGACCAACTTATAACAGTGTGCGATCAACTTCCAACTGATGATGATTCTTATGCTCAGCGAACCATTCTGATGGGATTTGTAAGCATATGAAATTTGATGAATAATGTCAGTCTTATGAAGATAAGTAGAAAATGAATCAGATTCATATTCACAAGTATTATCAGAACGTAAAATACGAATACGATAATTATATTAGATTTTGATTTCTTTACAAAATGTCTCAAATATAGAAAATAATTCAAAACGAGCTTTCATAAGAAATAACTAAGTCACACGAGAATAATTATCCACAAATAAAACAAAATAAGGGAATTTGTTAGATAAAATATTATTTAATCAGAATGTACTAACTCAAAAGGACTAAACATACGGTTATTGATTCTAAACTAAAAGGGCAAACAATGATGCTTACTAAGTTGACAAGTTTCATAAGACATAGACGATACATAACTAAGACTTAGGAACTTGACGCTTGAGATTTTAGAGGGATGGACGACCAAGGCGACAATGCCACTGAAAGAAGGATGACGAGGTCTGAAGTGCCCAAGGAGGTGGGTCAAGGTCAAAGCAATAGAGACCATCATCTTAATGTTCCATACTAATCTTTCTCTTTGTTTGGAGATCCTGAAACACACAATAAGAGGGAAAGAATGTTATTGAATAATTAAGTGAGTAATCTTGCTAATGGAGAATAAGCTGAAGGAAAATTGAGGAACATATAAAACGGATGATAAGGACATATTAGGACTCAATCAGGACTCAATTAAGTAGTACACAAATCTGAAACTTTAGAGGAAGTACCATTAGCAAGAGTAACACCGTGAGGGGGAATACGAACCAGTCAGGAGCGTCAGAGACTATGATCCAGGGACTGTGTGTAGAGGATGATAATCAAATGAAAGCGGTATCTGACTGGGCAAAAGTAGTAGTGGAAGAAGATGGAATTGCCTATTGGTGAGACATGAGTCGAGTATACTTATCTCGTGTATAATAGTAATTGTTAAGAATAGTAGGGTAGTATGTGTAAATTATTAATAGTAAGAGGGGTTATGTGTAATTCTTATTATTGTAGGTTAACTATAAATATAAGTGATGTATAAGAGCTAGGTGTAGTTTTTGACCTCTTTCTCTCTAATATTGTGTTATGTTAATTCATTAAACTTAACATGGTATCAGAGCATATACTATCATAAATATATATTCTGAATAAATTTTTGTTCTTAGTAGTGCTACTGTTGTGGTGGTGTGTTGTACTGTTCATCGTGGTGTGACTGTAGTGGTCTGGTGTGTTCATTGTTGTGGTCGAGGAGTGTTGTTTGCCGTGGATCTGTGGTGGTGGTGGTGTGGTTGTGGTTTGTGGTGGTCTGCTGGTCATGGTGGTGGTCTCGAAGATTGGCTGTGGTCGTGGTGGTGTGGATTTGGTTTATGGTGGTTTGTCGGTCGTAGTTTGTGGTGGTCTGTTGGTCATGGTGGTGGGTCTCCAAGATTGGCAGTGGTCGTGGTGGTGCGGATTTGGTTTGTGGTGGTTTGTCGGTCGTGGTGGTGGTCTAGGAAGACTAGGGTTACTGTAACCCTAATCGACGAAGAAGAAAGGGTCCAGACCCGGAAAAAGGTCCAGACTCGATTCGATCCGAACCCTCTAGCCTATGGTTCAAGTCCAAACCGGGATCAATCTCGGTTTGATCCCGGTCTAGCTCCGGTTTGATCCTAGTTCAGCTAGATTCAGACCGGTTCGTTCTGTTTTGTCTTCGGTTCAGCGGTCCAGTGGTCTCCTGTGACTCGGTTCAGTCTGTTTTAAACTGGTTCAAGCCTGGATTAGTCATTTTTAGACCGGTTCAGGTAGGTTCCTTCTGTTTTTACTCCGGTTCAGCAGTCTAGAGGGCTAAACCAGTTCGGTTCAGGCTTCCAGTGGCCTTAACAAGGCCGGTTCAGTGGTTTAGACCATTTTTCTAGTCCGATTCAGGGCTCCAGCAGCCTTAACAGGCCCAGTTCAGTGGTTCAGGCCAGTTTTCCAGACTAGTTCAGTATTCCAACAGCCTTAACAGGCCCAGTTCAGCGGTCCAGAATCCTCTTTTCTTCTAGTTCGGCATTGCAGCACTTCTTGTTTGTTATTTGCTGCACTGTTATGGAACCCAAGTAAGATACTGGATTGGTTACTATTGCTCGAGAGGAGTATGCCCATTTCCTATCTCAACAACAGGCTGTTCCATCTTCCTCCACTACTACTTTTGTCCAGTCAGATATTGCTTCCACTTGTTTATTGTCCTTCAATCGCAATCCCATGATCATAGACTCTAGCACTTCTAGTCACATGATTGGTGTATTTGATATTTTTTCTACTTATCAGTCTGCTCCTTCCACACGAAGTGTTACTCTTGCTAATGACACTTGTTCTAAAGTTTCAGGTTTGGAGACTACTAACTTGAGTCTTGATATGTCCCTCTCTTCCGTATTATTTGTTCTTCAGTTTCCTTTTAGTTTACTTTCCATTAGCAAGATTACCCGTTCTCTCAATTGTTCTGTAACTTTTTATCCTTTTTATTGTGTCTTTTAGGATCTTAAGACGAAGAGGAAGATTGGTACGGGACATGAAGCTGGTGGCCTATATTACTCTGATTTTGATTCACCTACTCGGGCTCTATAGACCTCGTTGTCTCCTTTTCAGTGGCGTTGTCACCTTGGACATCCCTCTCTCCAGAATCTAAAATTCCAAGTTCCCAGTCTTAATTCTGTGCCATCCTTGTCTTGTGAAGCGTGTCAACTTAGTAAGCATCACCATGTATTATTTCAGTCTTGAGCCAATAATTGTGTGTCTAGTCCATTTGAGTTGATACATTCTGATGTATAGGTTCAATATAGAATATTTCATCTAATAAATATCCTTATTTTATGTCATTTGTGGATGACTATTCTCGTGTGACTTGGTTGTTTCTGATAAAAGCTCGGTCTGAATTGTTCTCTATATTTGAAACCTTTCGTAAGGAAATAAAAACTCAGTATGGTTGTCGTATTCATATTTTATGTTCTGATAATGCTCGGGAATATGAATCTGATCTTTTTTCAGCTTATCTTAATAAAGCTGACATTATTCATCAGACTTCTTGTGTTTACACATCTCCACAGAACGGTGTTGTTGAACGCAAGAACCGTCATTTGTTAGAAGTCACTCGTGTCCTATTATTCCAGATGAATATTCTCCGATATTTTTGGAGTGATGCTGTTCTTACTGCTTGTCACTTTATTAATCGTATGCCATCCTCTGTGTTAAATAGGCAAAGTCTACATTCTGTCATTTTTCCTGGTAAGTCCTTATTTTTCCTGACTTCTAAGGTTTTTGGATGTGTTTGTTATGTTCATAATTTGGGTCTTGGATTTGACAAACTTGACCCTCGAGTTACCAAATGTATATTTCTTGGTTATTCTCGCACGCAAAAGGGGTATCGTTGCTACAGTCCTTCTCTGCACCGATACTTTACTAGTGCCGATGTCACGTTTGAAGAATCTGTTCCATATTTTCCAGCACCTTCTCAGCCTTTGGATCTAGACTTTGAGTTATCTCTTGTACCACCATCTCTTTCCTCATCTTCCGATATCCCGCTGCCTACTGTGTTACCATTTACTTTATCTTTCCGTGTCTACTCTCGTCGTCCTCATCCATCGATTGAGGTGCCCGTACCGTCTTTCTTGCCGCCTTCTGATCCTGGTACATTAGGTAATTTAAACTCTCTACCTATTATTTTTCGCGAAGGTACTCGTTCGTGTGTTACTAATCATCCCATTTCTCATTTTGTTTCATATGATGCCTTGTCTCCTGTCTTCTCTTGTTTTACTTCTCAATTATCTGCTATATCTATTCTTAAGCATGTACAGGATGCATTATCTGATCCAGGTTGGAGGAAAGCTATGGAGGAGAAGATGGATGCCTTACATCATAGTAGGACTTGGGATCTCGTTCTTTTACCTCCTGGTAAACGAACTGTTGGCTGTCGTTGGGTGTATACTGTTAAATTTCATCCAGATGGTTCTGTGGAACGTCTCAAAGCCCAGCTTGTTGCAAAGGGCTTTACTCAGACTTATGGTGTTGATTATGAGGAAACTTTTTCTCTTGTCAAAATTTCCTCAGTTCGTATATTAATTTCTTTGGCTGCTAATCTTGATTGACCCTTATTTCAGTTAGGCGTCAATAATGTCTTCTTACATGGTGACTTGGTTGAAGAGGTATATATGAAGCAACCACCTGGGTTTACTGCTGAAGGGGAATATGATAAGAGTGTATGTCGGTTAAAGAAATCTTTGTATAGTTTGAAGCAGTCATCGAGGACATGGTTTGGTAAGTTTTCAGATGCAGTTTTAGAGTTTGGTCTTCTTCGATGTCAGACAGATCATTTTGTGTTTCATAGATAGACAGATGTTGGATATGTCTTATTGGTGGTCTATATAGATGATATTGTGATTACTGGGAATGATTCTGAGGGGATTGCCAAGTTAAAAACATTCTTACAGGATCGATTTCATACTAAGGATTTGGAAAACTCAGGTATTTCTTGGGTATTGAGGTGACTCGATCTAAATAAAGTATTTGTTTATCCCAGAGAAAATATGTACTTGACATGCTTGAGGAAGTAGGTTTGCTCGGTGGCAGACCTATTGATGTTCCTATGGATTCGAATCAGAAACTTTTGATGGATGATGGAACACTATTTGAGAATCCAGGTCGGTATTGCAGATTGGTTGGGAAGCTCAATTATTTCACTATTACTCAACCGGATATTTTTTATACAATCAGTATAGCAAGTCAGTTCATGGGGTGTCCTAGAGTACCATATTGGGATGCAGTTATTCGTATTCTGCGATATCTCAAACGTGTTCCTGGACTTGGACTGTTATATTGAGCTAATGGACATCTTAGAGTGGAAGGCTTCTCAGATGTTGATTGGGCTGACTCTTCTTCTGATCGGAGATTAACCACTGGTTATTGTACTTTCTTAGGAGGTAACGTTGTCTCATGGAAAAATAAGAAACAATCCGTGGTAGCAAGATTTAGTGCTTAGGCTGAGTATAGGGCAATGACGCATACGACGAGTGAGTTGACTTGGCTATTACACTTTCTCCAGGAAATTGGGTGTTCAGTTCAACTTTCTTTACAGTTGTTTTGTGACAACCATGCAGCTATCCATATCGCTGTCAATCCTGTGTTTCACGAGAGAATCAAGCATATTGAGGTTGATTATCACTTTATTCGGGACAAGATAGTAGCTGGGGAGATTACAACTCTATTTGTGAAATCTGAAGATCATCTTGCTGATATGTTTACCAAAGCATTGAGTCGTACACGTTTTACAGCTATGTATTTCCAAACTTGGGATTATATGATATATATAGTTCAGCTTGAGGGGGAGTGTTAAGAATAGTAGGGTAATATGTGTAAATTGTTAATAGTAAGAGGGTGTATGTGTAATTCTTATTATTATAGGTTAACTATAAACATAAGTGATGTATGAGAGCTAGGTTTAGTTTTTGACCTCTCTCTTTCTCTCTAATATTGTGTTATGTTAATTCATTAAACTTAACAGTAATTAACTCAAAGTTAGGAGGGAGTTAAATGAGATATAGAAGCGGGTGGAGAGGTGGTGTCATCTTGATGAGAGATTTGATGAGCAAAACTAGATGGTTTGCCATTTAAATCCTAATAATAATCAATAGTGTGGTTAGCACGGCCACAGTGAGTACATGAACGAGTACCAGTATGACCTCCACGACATCTACTACGACCTCGCTGACCGCAACGAGCATTGCGATGGCTACGATCACCAAGAGTACTATCACTATCACCATTAGAGACAAGAGCTGAGCGAGCAATAGACAAGCCATGATCAATACTCGAAGTCGATTGGCCATTAGGCAGTGTAACATGCTATAAACAAGAAAAGACTCACAGAAGAGAGAGAAGACTAGAGCCACCCAAAATCTAAGAGCGAATAGGTTTGTACTTAGGTTTCAAACCAACCAGAAAACAAATGTCCAAATTTTCACGCTGTCGTTGTAGAACTATATAATCAGTGTGAACGGGCAGTAGATCTTCAATTCCTTACAAACACCCCTCACTTGAGAGTAATAGTTTTCTAAATTCAAAGTACCTTGCTTAAGACGAAAGTATTGTTTGCACACCTTATACGCACGAGTAAAATTACTACTACCAGAATACATGGTTGTCAAATGATCCCATATTTCTTTGGCAGTGTCTAGATAAAGCAAAGTAGAGCTAATATGGGTCTCAATACTATTCAACAGTAATGAAATAATCTGGATATCCTCCTGTTTCCACTAATCATACCCATGGTCACTTTCCTTGAGTTTGGTTCCCACCAAATACTTTTTGAAGCCTTTACCTATAAGAAACACTTGAACTGATCGGGGCTATAAAACATAATTGGTCCCATTGAGCTTGACTGAGGTCTTGAGACCATTAAGAAGAATTGTGGGAGAAAAGGTCGTATCAGTCTTGGGTTCCATAATAATACGAGCGAGTTTCAAACAAACTAAAGAAAGCAAACCTCAGGAAAGAATACAAAACCATCACGGGCCAGTCCAAAGAAGATTCTTTTCAGCCTATTATACTTTCGTGCCTAAAGAACACAAGTAGAACAACTAAATAGGAAGCTAAACTCGTTCGCAAACGTGCAAAACCAGCAAAAAGGTGGCTGAACTGGCCCAAACTGGCTGCCGAATCGTCTGTTATAGGCTGAACCGGTGTCCAAACACGCAGAAACGGCAAGTGATTGAACCAGCCCAAACAGTTTGCTGATCAGGTTGTCAAGGGCTGAACTGGTGTTGAAAAACACAAATCTGGACTAAACTAGTGGAATAGGCATCGGAATAGGTTTAAACCAGAGGGAACCGGACAAAACCGATTTGAAACAGAGTGAATCGGACTGGAACATGGGTGAACCGGCTGAAATAAATTGGATTGGCTGTGATTGAGTTGGTCCGTGGGCTTAAATGGTGGATTGGGCTTGAGTAGTGGGTTGGACTGGGTTAGTGATGGGCTAGTGAACAGTGGGTTTGAATAGGCCCAAACTAGCAGTGGGTTGGATATTGTCGATTGGGTTGTAGCAATAGCTCGAAGACCCAAAGACTCGATGCCTCCCCATTTAGTGCCTCAACACTTCGTCTTCTTCACAACAATGGCTAGGAAACCCTAGCTTGGTGGTGGTTACTGCAACAGTAAGAAGAACGACTCACTCCGGCTACGACAACCATGCCTATGATGTTCTTCGACGACCACCAACGACAGTCGACGAAACCACCACCACCAACCACACAATCCCCAAATGGCGAAGAAACCACCAACAACGGCCACCCTTAAGCCGGAACAACAAGACGGAGACCAATCGTCTTCAACGCAACCACCACCCACGACTACAATAGCATCTACCAATCATTGGGTGCACGAGTTTAGTGCAACCCTATCACCCACCAATAGTGGGATGCACAGGAAACTGGACAAAATCCTCACAGAGGCAAAACGGAACAGAGGGGAAAAGAAAAAGAAGACAAAGGTGATTAAAGGCATATTGAACTTGGACCTAATGGCTCTGATACCATGTTAAGTTTAGAATAGAGACAAACTTGACACAATATGGGAGAGGCAAAGAAAGGTTTAACTTACCCTATTTCTCACTATCAACTTGTATTTATAGTTGCTCAATAACCATACAAAAGACAAGTATACTCTCTATGTGGTATACATATTACAACCATATTGAACCCTAACAATATTATAGAAATATAGTAATACTCTCAATAGTATAGTTTGAACACCTAACTATGCTCCGAGTTGTCAAAAGGTAGCAAGCTTCTTTAAGATTCTTTAGAGGTGTAGGAATGGCCTTTTCGGTGTACTCTGTCTCTGATAATAAATACCCCCTTCTAGTATCTTAGTAAAGGAGATGGGGTGATATACCTATTGATTCTGGCTTCACTACAATCTTCAATGTTCTATAGTTTTCCTCTTGATGTTCTGTGCTTGATTCCCTATCCCAGTGTAGGATATTTCACCAGTTTTGGGTAAATGGGATCAAGTTTGGGATTCCTATTAACGTGTCTTTGGACCAGTAAGTTTCAAGGTGGTCCTTGTCTACTAATGTGCCATATATAGTCTCTACAATAAGAGTGTGATTCATTTACTCCCTTGGAATCTATTCTTGTAAGGTGTTTTACTTTTGTAACCTCAACTCGCTACTTCACTGCTCTCTGTCTCCCCTCCTTCCCCCTCCTCTCTCTCTTGCGCATGCATGTAAATGCTCTCTTAGAATTTCAACACACATGGGGTGGGTGGGTGGTTGAATACTAGAATTTCAAGGTGATTTAAATTCATACTCACAACATAAATATTTGTTGGCTGTAGCTAGTCAGAAAAATGTAATATATTGAGCTAAGTAGCACGGATACGGACAAAGGGCCCAGATACGATATGATACGAACAGGACACACAGACACGACAAATTTAAAAAAAGTAGGGACAGATACATTGGGGACATGTTATAAATAATTGTGTTTTATATGTAAAATTATATAATTTATCATAAATACAGTGATAATGATATATTATTCATAAAAAATTTAGTATTTTATGATAAGTAAATGTTATCTCTAGTCATTTAGTGTGAATATTTATACTAACATCATAATAATAAAGAATTATCAATTTTTTCTTATTCATGTACTATACATACATACTTTAAATGATTGCTTTCATCTTAATTTCTCTTTTCTAAATCTTTTATCTATCTTTTGCTTTTATTATTATATTTTGAGTACAACTTTAACATGTTTAGTTTTGATAATTATATGTTCTATCATAGTATAAGATACTTAATAGTTAAATTTTTAAACTTGTTAATCACATGTCAAAACGTATTTATTGTTTAGTAGTGACACTATTTAAAGAAGTGTTAGACACGTCATCAAAGAAGTGTCGGACACGTGTCCGAAATTAAAATTTTATCATTTAATTATGAACACAGATAAAAGAGTATCGTACATGTGTCCAAAAATTGTTTGTGTCTGACACGTGTCCGACACAGGCACGTCACCTTCTTGAGAGTGTCCGTGCTTCATAAATATTGAGAAAAAGATCCTTATTGCCATTGGCGTATTAGGTGGGTGAAATTAAAATATTTTTGATTTGATATGCACATATCATATTTTTTTAATTTATTTTTTGTTCAATTATACTTTTCTCTCCTTTAGTATCACAAAATTTCCACTTTGGTCCTTAAATTTTGTGTCAATTCTTCCTCTAACTTTTGACATCCTTAATGCATCCATTTTTTTTCTTCTGTGATGATAAATACACTTGCTATCAAATTTGACAAAAATCATGGAGTTCAATAACATGTCAAAAGTTGGAGGACGAAATTGACACGGAGACCTTTAAGGGCCAAAGTTTGAGTTTTGTAAACTTTTAGAGTAAAAAGTTGTAATTAATCTTTTTTTATTGTGCTGGTGAAGGGTCACTCTAATTTTCTGTCCATCCTTTGAATTCCAGTAAAATGTGGTCGAGAATGTTGCTTTCATCAGTCACTCTAACCCAAATGAATTAATTTTACTGTTTTGTCGTCCTTAAATGAGATATTCAAGATGGGATGGTTAATGAGACCTGTAGTATGAAACAAATTTACCTTATGTGATATGTCAAAGTACTATTATGGTACTATGATTTTGCGCATGATTCTTCATTCTCTATGAAACTAGGGATAAATTATGAACTCCTTCGATGTGGTTTGACCCAGTAGCACATTACCTCTTTATACTTTGGAAACCTACACATGGAGAAAGATGTAGTGGTTTGACTCAATTGCGCATGTTTTTTAAAGGAGAGCCATAACACATTATCACCATATGTGTTGGAAACCTACACGGCCCATGTGGTTTTGAAAAATGAATTTAGTCTTCATTAACTGAAAGTGAAAAACATGACTCATTTATCCAAACAGTTTCCTCCTTCGCCTCCTTTCTCTTACCCTCACTCACACATATACACAGAGAACCATCCTAAAGGTGACTAGAAGTCAAAACAAAGGTAGCAAGTGATTGGTGGGAAAGAATAGATGTAGGAATGGTTGGCTGGGGACACTAACTGAAAAAAACATACTTGACCAAGATTGCTGCTACATTTGTTGGTTGTTCAACCCAAAATTGTAGTCACAAAGTGCAAGTATTGTGCAAACCGTAAAACACACACATTCTCTCTCTCTCTCTCTCTCTGTGCATAGGGGTTTGAGAATCGCACATTGCTGATAAAGACTCAATTCCAAAATAAGATGAAAACCCCGCTTTAGTGAGATTGTGGCACTAAAACAGAATATTTGAAATAGTCTGGAGTTTCTTTTGAGGCACCAAACAATATACTTCTGCTTGATCTTGGAGAAATTGTGGAGAAGCTCTTCACCCAGGTCAACATGGTGAGAATCGCACATAGCTGATTGCTTGATACTAGTGTTTCTTGATTTTTCAAAGATGTTTTGTCTCCTTAGGGACAAATGGTATTTGAATGGTGATGTTTTTGCACACTGAAATAAATATCCTTTGAGTGGAAAATGGTGAGTATAGAAAATAGTGTAGTAAATTCAAATGAAAACAGTCCGCCAATCCTTGGGAATCATCTCGTTATAATCAAGTTTATTAATTCTCATTTATAATTCATCCAAGTTCATAATCAAATTTACTCGGATGGTAAATATTCAACAAAAATCAGTTTTAAGATGTATGTTGCTTTGAAAATAGGTAATGGAATCTAGAGTGATAAATACATAGATGTAAACATATACTCTAAGCATTAATCGTGTCGGAAATCCGTCGATGAGAAATCAAAGTGTGCATATAAACACTAATTTTCAAAAGTAATTTTTACTATCTATAAAACATACTACGTTGTTAGAATACATTAGAGAATCAACAATGTTTAATCACAAACAAGAATCATCTCTTGGATCGCACTGAAACTTAGCCAGAAGTAAAATTCATCAAACAGAAATTGACAACCAACAACTTGTAAATAATATGAGAATGAAGAACAAGATTAAAAGAGAATACTTCAACTAGATTTGCTTCAAAATGCTAAGTTCAAATACAAGAACAAACCATACAATACAAGGTTTGAAAATGAAATGGAAACTACACTACTCGTCTTCTCCGAAACTCGGCAAAGCTTTCAAAATGTAAAACTCAAAACTACAACTTCTAAACTAAGCAAATGACTCTAAAACTCAATCAAAAGCTCTTTCCAAGTACATAGGAAAACATATATATAGCCTCCTCCTTCCTTCTCATTGGCTGACGTGTGAGTGGTGGGTGATCCTCCGAAGAAGTTTCCTCCGCCAGTGTTGTTCAATGGAGTGCGCACGTGATGTGTTGGAGGTACGAACAACCAATCAAAAGAGAGTTCATGGGGATTATTAGCCTTTCCTTGAGTGTGGGAGTGAAGAAAGCCAACCCTCATGGACTAATCAAAACTCGGGAAATCGTGTGTTGTAGCCGTAACCTGTTCAACCGGCTGAAGGAGAATTTCAACCGTTTGAAGCCCTTGATCAACCAGTTGAAGGGTATCCAGCATCTTGTTACAATTCTGATGAACCTCTGATAAACCGGTGGAACATGATGCCTAGGCAGCATCTTGGCCATGTTTTGACCCATAGATTCTGCAACCCATTGAACCGGTTGAAGCTTGTTTGTTAGCCTGATGAACCGGTTGAAGTTCAACCGGTTGGCCCGCCCTTTTTGTTATTTTTTTCTTTTTGCTCCTCTGATTCAACTCCTCTTCATCCAAGTGCTTTCCCATGACCTTTTGCTTGCTTCCACATGTTCTCCTTTACTCCTAAAAATGCAAATACACCCAATTAATCCAATCTTAACACAATTCGAAGGATTAAACATTAAACACGAGTAACGAGGATGAATTAAGCTATGAAATATGCAATATTATGTACTCAACATTGATAAAAACCCAATTCCAAATAAGATGAAAACCCTGTTTTAGTGAGATTGTGGCACTAAAACAGAGTATTTGAAACAGTCCAGAGGTTCTTTTGATGCACCAAACAATATGTTTCCGCTTGATCTCGGAGAAATTGTGGAGAAGCTCTTGACCCAGGTCAACATATTAGAGGCAGCGGTTCGCTTCATTCATGCTGAGTGTCAATACTGAACTGCCCTGGGTTGGGAATGAAAATGAGAGGCAACATACCAAATGACCCAGAAATTAGATGAGTATGGATGAGAGAAGAAAGAGGAGGGAGGGAGGGAGAAGGTGAAATGTGATTTACTTGTCTTACGTTATCTTGGTCCTTTCAAATTTAAACTTTGGGGTCATACAATTGTCCCCACATCCACACATTCATGAATGTTAGGTTCACTTTCCGTCAATGCAGACAGATTTCTTTTTTCAGTTTGGTCCTAAGACAAAGGTTTTTTGTTTTTAAAAAATAATTTCTAAACTATAGGGGGGTAGTGTGTTACGGTTTCAAACCATAGGCATATAATTTTCCCTTGAATTTATACCATTAAGATATATTTCCGAGGTTCTGGATGATATCTCAAATCTTTAAGCAGCAGTATGGCTTTGTTGTCATCTAATGGCCTTCTATTGCTTTTGATTTTGGTAATTGCAGCAAGAAGAGTCTGGAGTGGGATTAACTGGAGGAAATGGTCAGCTATTGACTCTGGGGTTGGGACTGTTGGCAACAGCATTAGCTGCAACTTATGTGACACAGCTTGCTAAGGTAATGCATCTAACATTTCTTTGTGGCAGTGTGGTGCTGATTATCGTGTGGTCGGTGGCTGGATGTATAACGATTCATTTTTACATACTTTTGCTTGTGATGCAGGATGCTGTAAAAGACATTGAGTAGACAATAGCAATGGGCTTTTGCCTTAAATTTATAAGGAAGCATAGTTTAAATTGTAAAATTGGTAGATACATCATCTCGTGTAAATCCCAATGTATCGGGCAACAAATTGAAGAGTAATGTTCAATTATTTTTGCATTGTATCGCCTATTTTTACGCTACATAATCAATAAACATAGTTGAAATTTATCTTCTGTTTATGAATTGTCAACTCTGGCAGTACATATATTTCATAGGAGACTTGGTCTTGTTATATCTTGCGAACAGTTCCTTCTTATGGCCTCGCAAATGGTAATTCAAAAAATAAAACTGACGATGTCAGGTTTTTCTCCGGTTAATCGAGATTAATAAAGTCAGTCGAAGTGACCAACGGTTTTGCTTGATTTAGAATCCATGAATTTTGATCTACTTATTTATTATGTTTTTCGAAATTGAAGTCTATTTTTATTATCTATTATCTTGCTCTCTATTCTGTCTATTTTGTTGTGAATATCAAATTATTTTGACATACTAGAAGTTGTAGTTTATGGTCCATCCAATAATATTTATTTACATTATTTATGATGCATTTTTATCATGTTTGTAGGATTTAGTACACAATTTGAGGCTGGTGAAGAAAAGTCTAAGAAGTAAAAATAGAAGTGGATATTATTAGGTTTATGGGTGCTTGAAGTGGCAAGCGCACCACTCGAGTGGTGAGGAGGATCTAGATGGCTTTAGTGCCTATACAAGCCTCTGCTCAACGCCCATTCTTGTCATATTTCACTATTTGAGCTTAGTTCTTCCTTTCTTTTGTTCTTCAAATGTCAGAATCATACCTTATAGCATTTTGGTCTTCTATAGTTATCATAAACCATTATTATCATTATTTTTGAGTAATAATGGGTAGAAGGGGGCGTGAGAGAATGCTAGTTCTTATAATATATCGTGATTTGTGCATCCTAGATTTAAAGAGGTCTGTAGGATGAATGATCAACACTTTAAAGTGAGACACCTCAAAATTCGAGGGTCTTTTTTAAACTCGTTGATAATCTGTCCACCTGTGGAATATTCGTGAATACCGTATAACCAGATACCACATCGTTGCACCATATTCATCGGGATCGTAATAAAACGGAACCTGGACAAAGTCTCCTTTGCATTGGAGCACTATCCAACACATAACATGTTCACATATTATTCATGTGACCATTCTAAGGTCTAAATCCCAAAGTTTAAGACTTAATATTTATCCATTTACATCATCCAAAGGAAAGAGCTCAAGAAGTGAAGGCTCAATCATGTTACAGTTCAAATTTCAATTTTTAGGAAGAGGTGCCGATACCTCGGGTAAGTGGTATCAGTACTTGAGCCCTTTGGTTGCCAGGCACAGATAAACTGTAAGACGTGGTACCGGTACCTGGGCCCCTAACAGTGTGGTACCTATACCTGTGAGCTTAGGTACCGGTATCTGAGCTCTCTACATGTCAGGTATCTGTTGGGTACTGATACCTAGAGCCCAGATTTTTCACAAGCTCCAAAAAATTCAACTTTTAACCCAATAACTCATATAACACCCATTTCATTCATTAGTTTTACAAAAGAATAATGTCCTATTATATGCCTTTGTCAATAGTTCAAGTTTTGTAAAAAATTTATACAAAGTCAAGACATAATATATAAGAAATTACAACATGTAATTCAAGAGTTACAACCCAGCTCCTTATGCCACACGGGCCCAAGTGAGGGCTGTTCGCTGAAACTTGTCTAACACTCGAAATATAAATCCCCATAAAAGATGAGCCACGCTCAATAGGGTATCTCCTAAGAAGGTTACTCCCTAACTCGGATTTAGATACTAGATTTTCACAATTTGGGTTCTTTATATTTTCAAATTAATCATCAGATACATATTCTAATGTATATAATTCTTTTTCCAGAAAAACTTATTCAAAAAAAACTTTGAGTCAATGATTCAACACAATTTATTTCATATACTTCATCTTCTTCTCTGGGTTGTTTTGCAATGTTAAAAATATTTAATTCCAAGGTCATGTTTCTAAATGAAAGTCTCATGATTCCATTTCTACAATTAATCAATGCATTTGATGTAGCTAGGAATGATCGACCGAGAATAATAGGTATTATGCAAATGCTTGAAAAATTGGTTGTGTATCTATAATGATAAAATCTGCTGGGAAATAAAATTGATCAACTTGGATGATAATATCTTCCACAATCCCTCTTGGAGTTTTTATTAATCGGTCTGCTAATTGTAGTGTAACACTAGTGGGTTTTAGTTCACTTAATCTTAATTGTGTATACATTGAATATGACATTAAATTACAACTGCCTCCAAGATTTAGCAGAACTTCTTCAATTCGAAAATTTCCAATGATGCATGAGACTATAGGACTACCTAGATCTTTGTACTTAAGAAGAGTGTTATGTTTTATTATAGTACTGACTTGTTCAGTTAGAAATATTTTTTTTGGTACATTTGTTTTTCTTTTTATTGTGCAAAGATCTTTTAAAAAATGACAAATCTTGTGATACTAGTATAAATACCTTAGGATTTAACCTGATAATTTAGTATCTAATTTTTTGTATATTTTAATTCCTACCCCATGTAAGAAATCTCAAAGAGGTCAACTCATAGTCATAAAGATGCCACATAAGAACTTGAATACCATCCAAATATATTTTTTGTTGTTGTAGTCAAACAGAAGTTATTCCTTTCGGGTATCCATTTGATTGGCAACTAGTATATACAGAGTTACTCACTTGAGTTATATATACATATATAGTAACGCGATCATGAAAACTCTGCACCGTAGTCTCTAGTAGGCACCTTTTACGTAGACCGCTAGATCATGATTTAATGGCTACCAAAGGAAGATGCTCAAAATTTATTGTCAAAACCTACCTAATTTAGTTCTTAACTAAATAGGAAATGTCTATGACTTATTTATTATAATCTAGTCATAGAAGGAAAGCTTTTAAGGTTCTTTTTTTATTAACTAGTATTGAACGGATTGAACCTAATGACCCATATGATTTTTATTTTATATCTATATTTCTCATGTCTATATTACCCATCTAATTTATTATACCTGTTTGGGTTAAAAAAAAAACTAAAAATACCTCTTCAAACCCATCTCCTCTCACATTGATCTCCTATTGACTACAACTTTTATACTCAAACCCTCCTGCCGACTATTCTTGTCATCTATTCATTGACTCAAGTAATTTATTACATCATGATTCATGCCCTTTCTTTGTTGCACTTGAGCTGACAAACAATTGGTCATTTAATTGTTTAGTTGGTTAAATAATGGATTGTTAAAGGCTTTGGGGAAGTAGCTTCTAGGTTAAAAGTCCAAAAGTGGTGGTATTGATGAGTTATGTTCGACAGTTTGATTTAATAAGCCAATGTGATTTTTTAAATTTCAATTTAATCCTTAAAGTCTTTTTTTTTAATTGGGGACAAAAGTGCAATATGTTCTTCAAATTCCACTGTATAGATATTATTTATCCCCATATATGAAATTTAGAATTTTGAAACACTAGTGGTGATATTACTTGACCAAGTCTTTTTAAAGTTGGCAATCAATTGCAGATTTTTTTTTTCTGGAGGTAATTTGATGTGTAGTTATATTGCATCAATTCAATAGGTTTTTTGTGCAAGTGTGGAAAATTGACATAACGACATATATGGAAGGGATCGAAATCATACCTTTTGTGCCTGCAGATGTAAAACCATTTTTTATGAAAGAATTCAATTCTATTGATGAAGCATTTACTTTTTACAATGCCTATGCAAGGATATGTGGATTTAGTGTTCGTAAAGATACTCAACATTTTTCAGTGGAAGAATCTACTTTAATTTCGTGAGTCTTCTTGTGCTCTAAAGGACTCTGGGATAACAAACGTGAAAAGCAAAAGAAAGCAATAGCTCGTGTGGGCTGTGAAGCAAGAAAGGAAGTGCGAACAAAGAAAGAATCAAGTACTTATTATGTCACAAAGTTCATTGAGGTACACAACCATGCAACAATGCACCATCTGAACTTTATTTGCTTCACTCACTAAAACACATGGATGAGGGGGCTAAGCGATTAATTAATAAGTGGAGTGAATCTGGTCTAGGCACACCAAATATAATGAGCATTCTTGCACATGAAGCTGGAGGAATTACTAGAATTGGATTTGATGAAGACCAATATAGGAGCTACATTCAGAAACTAAAGAAGCAAACATATGGCAATGATGGTCAGTCTCTCATAAATTATTTCATTGGAATGAAAAAACAAAATCCTTCTTTTTATTATGACTTTCAGATCAATAGAGGGACACCTTTGCAATTGTTTTTGGGTGGATGCTCAAGCCAGAATGGATTATTCCTACTTTGGTGATGTAGTTGTTTTTGACACTACTTATAAAACTAGTAAGTACTTGGTGCCATTGAACTAAGCAAAGGATGTTCCATAGTTGTGGAATTACTGGAATTGGATTTGATGAAGACCAATATAGGAGCTACATTCAGAAACTAAAGAAGCAAACATATGGCAATGATGGTCAGTCTCTCATAAATCATACCAACGACTACATTCGATTATTATTATTGTTATTATTATCAAGTGTTTTTTTTATGTAATTATTTCACTCCACACTATCAAATCTAACTTCAATATATTTATTTCCATGTGTAGATCTACACAATATTTGTCACTTAGTTCGTTACTTGGTACTATTTCATTCTAATCGATTTTCGGCTTGATTATCCATGTTATGATCATTTAAGTATATCCTATAACCCCCCAAAATCTACCCTGTTAGGCATTACTATCTAGAAACCGTCCAATCACGAGAACAACAAGTAATAACCATTAAATAGTAAACCAATCATCCATCTGATAAATAATAAATACTAAAGTCAATAAAATATTGTAACTTCCCCAGCTTGCAATTCAAAACCAAATAGTATCTAGCAATAGAAGAATTAAACATAGCTAAAACACTGTTTCACAAAAATCTCTTAAACATTAAATCAAAAGTAAAACAATTCTAATCCTCTAAAACAGGGTCCACGTCTTGATCCTCCAACGGCTCATAATTAACCTTCTTATCCACATCAACATCCTCTTCTATGTCTAAATCTGTAATTGTGTTTTAGGGGCTGAGCAAAAGCTCATAGAAAATTCCTCTCAAATCCCAACAAGTTTTTAAAACAACGTAAAGAAGGCTAGTCTCTTTTGGACAATATCATATATAAATTTTTTAGAGTAAAACCATGACAGTTGTAATGATGTCAAGTTTACAGAATATAGTAAATAAATGATAGGTTTAAACTTGTAAGAAATTAAAGCATTCAATAAGTAACTCAGTAGTATCATCCCATATTCTCATGTATGTTGGTTGCTTCTTAGGAATCTACACAATGATTCTACCTCGTTCACCCACAACAACCACACAATCTCAATCATTCCTCGTAGGGCCAAATCACAAACCATTTTAGGAAGGACGTATACCGTCTTCCACGGCATTGACGAATCCTTCATAGGAATGATATATTATCCCTTAGCCTCAAGCCTACGTGAACAATAGTGGTTGCTCTCATAAACAACAGTCCACTACAAGTGTTAGGAAATCATTTCACTCCCACTGGGATAAAATAACCTCTAACACTCCACGGAAGCTCTCAAAGACAATTCAAATCCATCACACTCAAATCATACAAGAGATGAAACCACAGTATTCTCAACAACCACAATCTTAACCAATCACAATTTTCATTAACAATTCAAGTATCACAATTTCACAATTCTCAATATGCTACAGTAATAAAGGAATTAAAATATGCAAAAGATCATATTAAGAAAACCTTCACAATTTTGATATTCAAAATTCTAGGGTGTTGCCAAAAATCATAATTTCTTAGAACAAGAACAAGTAGTTGATTGAAAACCAAATTTAATCAACGATAAGAATTTAAAAATTAACAACCCATATGAAATTAGCATAGAACATGTATTTTGAAAGAACTAGGGTTTTGGAAATTGAAGAACAATGTTTATTGGATATATGACATGTATCTCGTTGAAAACCATATGCTACTTCAAGAAGAATCAAGAAAGAACAATATGTTAATCAAAAGAAACCAAGAATGAAAGATTATTTAACATATAATAATCTAGAAGATTTACTACATAATTATACCTTAAGTCTCAATGAAAGTACTTGAGAAGAATCCCCTACTTCAATCCGATGTTTGAAGATAGCCCTAGCAAGTTTGATCTATTCCAATGTGAGAATCTGTAACGCCCCAAAACCCACCTTGGACGACAGTACAATCTAAAAATCATTCACAACACGAGAGCAACTAATAATGTCCATAATTAAGATAATTTCATTCAACATTCATAATATCTACAACGTTATCCAAAAGAATATGTTAAACTATGGCATCTACATCCTAAAATAATATATCAACCTATAACAATTATATCTCAAAAGAATCAAGCTTAATCTTGCAGCGGAATAAAAACAATACATCTATTAGTGTACCAAAATATATCCCCTAATCTAAAACATGGAGAAATCAACTCTAGACATCCCCCTTGGGATCCACGCTTTCCTCCAATTGTACTTTCCCCAGCCACCTGCTCGTCAACTCTGAGCTCTTCATCTAAACCGACATCCGAGAATGAATAATATTGTAGGGGGTGAGCACTAAGCTCTGTAGCAACATCCCTCCAAATTTGAACAAAGTTTAGAAAACATATAAAAACAACAAGTCTCATTTCGCAATTATCATATATAACATTTGAAATAAAACTGGGACATTTCAATTGATCTCCAGTTTACGCAATAGCAACAATTAAATGAAGAGATAAACCAATTTCCAAAAAATAACCATTTTAACATTGAACCACAATCCACCGTTTGTAACATTATCCATAATGTAAATCAACCACAGCTTGTATCTATGAATTTGTACTTGTATCTCAGGTATGATGTATGATATCGCATGAATCTACACATTGAGAATATCCTGGCCCACACTCATACACCCAATCCTCGCAAGGATCTCCAATTTTTAGGAAGGGCGTATACTAACATAATGACAGTGATGAATCCAACCTAGGAGTAGTATGCAAACCCTCAACCATGGTACCTGTAAGCAAATAGTGGCTTGGTCTTCATAAGGCACCAACCCCACTACCAGTGGTAGAAAAAAAATTCAAACCCACACGGAGTAAGAAATACATCTACCCACTCTACGATACCCAGTCAACGGCCACCCATGGTCATCACAACATCCTCAAGAGATACAATCCCCAACAATTTCTCACATAACAATCCAATTCCAAAATCCCCAAGTTTCACAATTTGTATTACAAGAGAACAATTTAAGAAAATAAGCACAAGATCCTCAACAATACCATTCTATTGTTCAATATAAAGCACTAGATTTTTTAAATTAAGAACAAAGGAAGAATCAAGAGGAAAACCATTTCTTTTGAAAACTAGGGTTTTATACCAAGAAAAGAGATTTCATGGTTATCTAACCCTAACTTTGTTTAAAACATGGCAATTTTTGAAAGAATATCAAGAATCAAGGTTTTCAATGCATATATATAAGCTTTAGAGTCAAAACATGTATACATATAAGCTCTAGCCTCAATGGTCAAGAATGGAAGGAACCCCTACCTTGTTTTTTGTTATTTGGGAAGAAAGGTAGAAGATTTGATCTTTCTCACTTGAATCTTTTGTGTTTTCCCTTCTTTCTTCCTCTCTAAGGTTTCCTAGGGTTAGAAATGTTGAAATGGGGCTAAAGGAGGTGTCTTTAAGTATATATAGGGCGAAAAACGGACCACAGATCGAGACTTAACATTTATGGGTTTTATTGAGTGTACCGGTATGGTGTATCGGTACGGTATGCTCGTTGTACTTCGGGGTACCGGTACGCCGTACCGATATGATAACTTTTGACTGTACTGGTACGCTATACCCGTACGGTTTTTTTGATTTTGCCTGTTTCCTTTGTTTTTCATTTTCAATCCATTCCCAACCCTTCCAAAATCAACCCAAACTTATACGACATACTTTTTGGACATCAAACATAGTTGGTACAAGTCCTATTACAAACAATTTCATATACTTACCCAATTTTTACACTATTAACATTTTCTACGGTTATAACCTATATGGTTCATTCCTACGCCATCACATATATTAAATTACTAAACAATTTTATCATTATATTACTATAAACATGTGGGGGTTTACAGAATCCCCCCTTCAATCTTGTGTTTCTCTTCTTCTCTATTTCTCTCTAGGGTTGCCTAGGGTTGAAAACTGATGAAAAATGGCTAAAGGGACATCCTTATGATATTTATAGGGTGAAAATTGAAGAAAAACTCTAAAACCGAGCGGGGCAATTTTTAAGGTAGCGTCCGGACGGTGCTTGGGCGTCTGGACAGTGCTTGGGCATATGAAAAGTGAAAATTCACTGTTTTTGGATGAAAAATAAGGTTTAATGTTAGGGAATACCATTCGAATGATGCTTAGGGCATCCAGACGATGACAACTTTCTGTTCCAATTTCAGGAGTATTTTTCACCTATTTAGAAGTTGATTCAGGAAATTTTTATAAAATACACTTTTGTATCCCTTGAAGTCTAGTTTATACTATTTAAAAATAACGTCAATCAGAGTTCAGCTTAAAAATGTATGACTAAAATAAAAAGGTAGTGTCAAATTCCTTCATACCCAAATTCTTTCTAAAATGTGTTTTAACACCGGAATACTTTCTAATATCTAACACACTCCATATTACCTCTTTCAAGGTTTCTCGACCTTCTAGATTCAATGGAGGTATTATTTTGAACTAAAAATATTTAGAAACTTAGCTAATCACCCTTCTCAAGCTTACACAACTTTGAAATTAAGTTTGACCCAAAATTCAATTCGTCTGAAACTCAAACTTCATGATTAATCTTTTAACAATGATTCGAGGTTTCTACAATCCTTTTATTCATCTTAGGAGAAGTATAAATATGATATTATTCTTAGTTAATTCTAGTACGGGGTCTTACATATCCGATATGCATTCATACCCATATCCGTTTATATATTATAAGCTAGAAACATAAATGTATATCTATCTATATGTGTTTTCAAACATAGGTTACCTAACTCTCCAAACATTTCATTTATTCTTCCTCATGATATTTGATTATAGTTATCTTAGCTTCTCAAATACATCTTTGTGTTATAATTTGCTAAATTCAATTCATGAAACTTTTTGTTATAATGAAACCAATTCATGATTGTTTTTCTTTTTCCATGATTGCACCATTTAAACATTTCCAGAGGTAATTATCACAACTCAATTTATACCCATTCTCATTTAATCGCACCACTAAATTTTTGTATCATACCACAATTTCCATATGAATGACTTATATAATTGTCACAGATAACCACAACATTGATTCTTAGTAATTAACTTTACACGTAACATTTAGCATAGTGCAAGCAAACCACCCTGATTAGCACAGAATATTGCATATTTTGTTTGTTTTTCTGCCATTTTATACTTGTTTTTGTTGTGAAATTGGGAAGAAATGCGACTAATCAAACAATTAATGATGTTAATGTGTGATTGTAGGTAAAGAGTTGATTATGGATTGAGTTCAGCCCCCATCGTAGTGCTTAAAGTCAATAGAGATGAGGGGGTGGCTTAAAGGGAGGCTTGGAAAGTGAAGAAATCAAGAAAAAGGCAAATTTGGTGAACACCTTGATTAACCCTAATTACTGTGTGAATTAATAGAGTAAATAAGTTAACTTAATAAAATAAAACAGTTAAAAATTGTTAATTAGGGCTTGTGCATAAGCTATGATTTTATCTGTAAAATTTTAGGTTTTGATGCAAAATTATTGCAAAGTAAAAGGCACAATCTATCAAAGCTTGAAAGAACAAGGAATTAAAGTGTGAATCAACCAAGAAAAGCCAGCACAACATGATGATCAGGATCAAAATCCCAGCAAGGCACCACCATCTGGATGGTGGCTCTTGGCGTTCGGACGGTGGCCCTTGGCGGCTCACCTTTATCCTCCACTTCATGCTTCCTACTTTGCCTATAAATACTCCATGCATGGTCTTCTTCAAGGGGAGAGCTGGGCAAGGTTGGGAGGTGTGGAGAGAAAGAAAGAAAAAGAACAGAGAAAGAGAGAAAGTCTTAGAGAAAGTCAAGGTCCGGTCTGTCCTACTCTTACTTGAAACTCTGTATTTCTACATTTCTGTTTCATCTTTCTCTGCAAATAATTGAACTGTCGCCACTTTTTTGTCTTAACTGATAATAAAGGTGGTTGCATTTTAGTTGTTCCCTACGAAAGAAGTGTCCAAGTTTGTATTGTATTTATAGTTAAAATGAAAACTATCCGCACTCCTTGCTTGTCTGTAGTTATGGGGTGTGAGTAGTTACTTATACCTTTCAGTGAAGGGTGAACATGTGTGACATACTGGTTATATATATATATATATATATATATAAACTTCATGTATGATACACCGGTGTACATAATTGGGAGAGACAACCCAGAATTGCATCATCAGTGAATCATCAACCTGCCGGTTAAATATCTACGGTGTTCCAACGGCATGGCTTGACCTCCAGGGACACTGAGGATGTTCTACTGTTGCATGGTACAATTGTCGGTCTAATGATCTAAGTGATCCTTATGAATGGCTTATCCTTTTGGATTACTAGGGTTGTTTAACTGATACATATTATAATAATAACCAATTGAGTAATTCAAGTATCCCTCATGAATTGCTCACCCTTCAGGTTTATTTGAATTAATCAATTGTCATATAACTAGCTAACCTAAGAAGTTTCTGCGTTATGACCTATTAATACCACTAGCTAACCTAAGAAGTTGTTGTGTTATGGTTTATTATGCATATACATATTATCATATTATCAATTGAGTAATTCAAGTATCCCTCATGAATGGCTCATCTTTTTGGTTTATTTGAATTAGTCAATTGTCACATATACCACCAGCTAACCTAAGAAGTTGTGGTGTGATGGTTTATATACATTAGACCTACTGGTTGACATTTGAGTGACATGAAAGTTAATTGTTGTAAGGTAGCATTTCTAGTATTTAAACAATATAAAGCATGTGGGATCCTTAAACTGAAGGGTACTTTTTATATTATTGTCTTTTCACAATTTATTTGCAAACAACTGTTTAATTAGACTAGTTATCAATCTAATCTCACATCACAAGCTATCTCATTCTGTCCTATTTTAAACAACAATTGCGCTATTTTCATTTTATTTCCTAATTATTAAAACTATTTGTGGGATCAATCTTGGACTTAAACCGAGAAAACTACAATTCGACCACTTATACTTAGGTGTATCATTTAAATCCGATCACAGAATAGTTCGAATCAAGTTTTTGGCGCCGTTGCTGAGGAGTTACGGTAATTTGAAATCAAATAAAATATGAAAGTTGTTTAATTTGTATATATATATATATATATATTATATATATATATATAATATTTATGTGTTTTCTTTAATAGTTTATGTCTGTTCATTCATTAGTAGGTTTTGTAAATTAGTCATTTCCTTCGTCTTCCTTATCTTCATCTACACAAGAATCATTTGAATTAAGTATGGCTAGAAACGTACCTAGGGAAGAACAACCTAGAGAACAAGAAGTAATTCAAAATATTCAACCATTAAGAGAATATTTACATTCTACACGAACTAATGTCTCGTTATGTTTTATTTTTCTAACAGATGCTCCAATCTTAATATTACACCAGGAACAATATAGTTATTACCACAGCTTCATGGTTTAGAAACTGAAAATCCTTATGTGCATGTGAAAGAATTTGAAGAAGTTTGTGAAACTTTGCAAGATAATTCTGAAATGGTTAAATTAAAAATTTTTCCTTTTTCTTTGAAAGATAAAGCAAAACATTGACTTAACTCTTTAAGAGCTAATTATATAACAAATTGGCAAGGTTTACAAACTGAGTTCTTTAAAAAGTTCTTTCTTGTGCATTGTACCAATACATTAAGATGTCAAATAATGAATTTTTCTGTAAAAGAAGGTGAAACTTTTTATCAATGTTGGGAATGATTTAAAGATCTTCTCTAAGCTTGTCCACATCATGCATTTGAAAACTAGAACTTAGTTGATTTTTTTTATGATGCTCTTCCACCAGCAATGCGACAATTTGTTGAAATGATGGTGCAGGGGGAATTCATGAGTAAAAATCCTAAAGAAGCATTCCAATTTTTTGATACTATTTCTGAGAGTTCCCAGATATGAGACTCAACTTCTTCAAATATAGTGGAAACTAAGCCATCTACATCCGAAAGACGAAAATATGCATTAAAAGAAGATGATGACTTAAGAGCTAAAATGACTAATTTATCTCGAAAACTAGAAGTCTTAGAAATGAAAAAAAATAAGCAAGTATTTGTGGTATCTACTACTGATCAAATATGTGAAATTTGTGCATTGTCAGGACATCCTATAACAGAATGTCCAACCATACCAGCATTCAAAGAAGTGTTAATTGAACAATCTAATGCATATTCTGAACCTTACAACCTAGAATGGAGAAATCATCCAAATTTTAGTTGGAGAAATACACAACCTACAAATCAAACACAAGGTCCACCACTGCCACAAAATCAACAACAATATCAACCATATCAACTCCCACATAAAAGAACTCTGAAAGATACTATGAATCAATTTATTCAAAGTCAAATGAATTTTAATACTCAAAAAACTCAAGCTTTTAATGATTTTAAAGCCCAAACTTCTAAGAGTATTGAAGATATCAAAAGTCATCTAGCTAAGTTGACTCAGTCCCTTAGTATGCCAGAAAAGGAAAAATTTCCATCTTAGGGTAAACCTCCGCAAAGTCAGAGTCAAGCTAATTTTGTGTCCATTGAACCTTCTCCAAGTCAAGTATAAGCAATCACAACATTAAGAAGTGGTAAGGTAATTGATAAAACTATTAAACCTAAAATTTTCATGAAAATGCGTAAGTCAATTCCTGTTTATGAACCAATTGAACCTGAACATTCAATTGAAAAACAACCAAAAATATAGAATGAGGAAGATCAATCGTGTCCTATTCCTTTACCTTTTCCTCAAAGGGTCAAGAAGACTCCATCCGAAAAAGATCAAGCTGAAATCTTTGAACTATTTAAACAAGTTAAGATTAACATTCCTTTGTTGGATTCCATTAAACGAATGCTAAATTTTTAAAAGATCTTTGCACAATGAAAAGAAAAACAAATGTACCAAAGAAAGCATTTCTAAATGAACAAGTCCATACTGTAATACAACATAATACTCTTCTTAAGTACAAAGATCTAGGTAGTCCTACAGTTTCATGCATTATTGAAAACTTTTGAATTGAACAAGACCTACTAGATCTTGGAGCCTAAAAACTCCACGAGGAATTATGAAAGATGTTATTATCCAAGTTGATTAATTTTATTTCCCAGCAGAATTTATCGTTATAGATACGCAACCAATTTTTCATGCATCTTCATACATACCTGTTATTTTAGGTCGACCATTCCTAGCTACCTCAAATGTATTGATTAATTGTAGAAATGGAATCATGAAACTTTCATTAGGAAATATGACTTTGGAATTAAATGTTTTTAATAGTGCAAAACAACTTAGATAAGAAGATGAAGAACATGAAATAAATTGTGTTGAGTCATTAACTCAAAGCTTTTTTGAAGAAGTTTTTCTTAAAAAAGATTTATATACATTATAATCTGTATCTGATAATGAATCTGAAAATATAGAAACTCCAAAATGTGAAAATCTGTTGTCTAAATTTGGAGACTCCAATGTTAAAGTTTTTAAGCCAGATTTAAAACCGCTTCCAACTAATCTGAAATATGTTTTTTTTTAGAAAAAGATGAAATTCATCCCGTGATCATATCATCAAATCTATCTGAAAGTCAAGAAAAAGAATTAACAAAAATATTAAAAAATTATCAAACTGTTCTTGGATGGACAATAGGAGATATAAAAGGTATTAGCCCACTTCTATGTACTCATAGTATATATTTAGGAGAAAATGCTAAACTATCTCCTCAAATGCAAAGAAGATTGAATCCACATTTAAAAAAAGTAGTCCGAGCTGAAGTACTTAAACTATTATATGCAAATATTATCTATCCTATATCTGTAGTAAATGAGTTAGTTCTACACAAGTAGTCCCTAAGAAATCTGATGTCACTGTAATAAAAAATCAAGAAAATGAATTAGTCCCCATGCGTATAGTCATAGGTTGGCGTGTGTGTATTAACTATCGAAAACTAAATTCACTCACCAGAAAGGATCACTTTCCGTTGCCCTTTCTAGATCAAGTACTAGAAAAAATAGTCGGTCATGCATATTACTATTTTTAGATGGATATTATGGTTATAATCAGATTAAAATTGCGATAGATGATGAAGAAAAAACTACATTTACATGTCCTTTTGGTATTTTTGCATATAAAAGGATGTCTTTTGAATTATGTAATGCTCAAGCTACATTTCAGCGTTGTATGCTATGTATATTCAGTGATATGGTAGAACGATATCTAGAAGTTTTTATGGATGACTTTTCAGTATATGGTGATTCATTTCATTTATGTTTGAAAAATCTTGAAAAAGTGCTCATTCGATGTGAAGATACAAACCTTGTCTTAAATTTGAGAAAAATGTCATTTTATGGTTACACAAGGTATTGTGTTAGGTCATGTAGTGTCTAAAAAGGAATCGAAGTTGATAAATCAAAGATTGATTTGATGGCCAATTTGCCTTTACTAAAAATAGTAAAAGAGATTTGCTCTTTTCTAGTTCATGCAGGATTCTAGAGAAGGTTTATAAAAATTTTTAGTTCAATATCTAGACCTATATGTAATCTTTTATGTCAGGATGCATTATTTGAATGGAATAATGGATGCCAATTCGCGTTTGATAAAATAAAAAATATGCTTATTTCTGCACCTATTATGCAACCTCCTGATTGGTCTTTACCTTTTGAATTAATGTGTGATGCAAATGATTATGCAGTAGGAGCTGTATTAGGTCAAAGAAAAGAACAAAAACCGTATGTTATCTACTATGCAAGCAAAACTCTAAATGATGCACAAATAAACTATTCAACTATAGAGAAAGAACTACTTGTTGTTGTATTTTCTTTAGATAAATTTCATTCGTACCTGGTTGGATCGTCAATTGTGATATTTACATATCATGCAACTTTAAAATATTTAATTAATAAGAAAGATGCTAAACCACGTCTCTTACGATGTATATTATTATACATGCATTGATTATGCGAAAAGATAGAAAAGTTAGAAATTTAGAAATTTTTGAAAGTCAACCAAGACCCCTATGCAGAACAAGTACATTTACTAAACGCCGAAGATCAAAGCGTCTCGGTGGTTGTGTAAGATGTGGTCGTTTAGAACATTTGAGATAATATAATCAGTGTGCGGAACTAATCTCAGGTTGAGCGTTAGATAATCTCCAGTGGATTAAGTATGGGCAGAGCAAGGAATATCCTGAGATACTATCCTATTCTACTCCAATGCTAACAAGATACGTAAGAAATGAAGCTAACTGTGTTACTGGTGTTAGTGATCCAGATAGTTCTGACTCTAAATGTGACACCCCTAAAATCGGGGTTCATTTATTCATCGTTGAACAACTGTCAACCCGTGAAAATAACCGTGATAGTCGCATAACTCGACTCCACGTTAATAACATCTCCTTTACCAGGATTTTAACTCACACGTAGAACCCGTGTTCATTTTATCCTTTGATCCAATCGTGGTGCAATGTACCACAATTCATATTCTATTATAGTCCATTTATATCCTTGGAACCCAAGAACCCATAGCCCAAAAGCTTGGCTTAATAGTTTTAAAATTTCAAAATTTTGGAAAGAGTATCGGTATTGTGAGCCTTTTGGAAAATCAGTACCAGTACACTGTACCGGTACGCTTTGCCTTCTAGACTAGGCTGTACCGGTACTGTCAACATCTGTATTGGTATGATTTTGTCACTAGACCCCGTTGTACCGGTATGCAGTACCGGTACCAATTGCCCACTGGACTTTAGTGTATCGGTACATAGTACCGGAACTCTTGGCCAACTTTTGCCTATTTCTACTATTTTTCATTTCCAATCCATTCCAAAACCATCCAAAACATATTTAACAAGGTTTTTCACATAAAACTCATTATATACAAGTTCTATTGCAAATAATTCCATATGATTACATGTCCAAAATATAATTTGGCAAATATTTTACAAGGGTTTTACAAAAATAGATTTAAGGCCACAAGTCAGCCTTTCTTCATCATTGGAGCCCCAAATGAGTGTCACCCGCCAGTGTATGTCCCACACCTGAAATATTTTTCCGTATAGGGTGAGCCACGCCCAGTAGAGTATTTCCTATAGAGACTACTACCACAACCTAAGTGCATATGAAATATTCTTGCAACAATGAACAAGCGTCATCCATTCCAATTAAGAATATGCTATTCAATGTTGGAATCTAACAAGTCATGTCATGAAATGAGATGGTATCCACTCATGCATCTTAACTCGAGTCCTCACCGACTCCCACCACACAATGTAATGCCAATGTGTAATAATTCCGTTATTGATGAATTTCATCCAATGATAGTTTTGAAATAACGGTTATGTGTTTATAAAACCATATCATTATTGGATGATACACATCGAATAACCATTTGTAAAACAAAATCATGTGTCTTTGTTGGGTATCGAATTTTGGAATCACACCTCTGGCTCCGTACACCATTACACTTTTTTAGAATTCCACCGCCGGTAAGTGTATAAACCATGTGGCCAGGTCTTGCACCCGATGGAAAGTCTAGCTCTGCTTGCTATACCCGACACAAGTTTTCCTTTCATACGATCATGCGACTTAGTCGGATCTTTAGTCCAACTTTCTCGAGCCCACCCATCAATCACCAAGTATGATGTTTGATTACACCTTGCACTCACACCTACACTCATGCCTAATGCCCATGAATGTGATGCCAAAGTCATGCCCAATATGTAATAAATGCCAAATGGATTATCTCTATAGCATCTCAACACATATCATGGATGGTTACATTCTAAGCATACCTCCATAATTCACCATAAGCACCTATTAACATTTACATTTCCAATTGCAAATCACATCATAAGCATATGATTTCAATTTACCATAACAACCAAGCATGAATTAAGAAAAAACATAACATGCCCACTTTTCATCACATAACTCAATAATCACCACAGGTAATTTCTACATACCTAGTTCAAAATAAAATTTATTCTACCCATTTCTATACCCATTTCCCCTTGAACATAACCATAGGAAAATCATGGTTCATTCAACCCTTTCCTAAGAACACCTAGGCTAGAAATAAACTAAGGTAGGAGGGAACCCTACCTCTTGGTGATTGATAGAAGTGGTAGAAACCGCAAGAACACCAACACAACCCCAAAACCTTGATTTTTCCAAAATCTTTTCTTGGATCTTCGGTGAAATCCCTCATTCTTGGTGTGGTTGCGTAGCCCTTGTCGCGGTGATAGACTTTAACTCTTGGTTCGACGAATTCTGACCGATGGAACTCCGTGGATCGTGGAGAGAATGTAGAATTTCTATTTTTTTTTCTTCTCCTCCTTTCTTTCTTTCTCTTCTAACATATGAATAAGCTGAACATTGGGAAAAAATCAGATATTTTTCCTTATTTATACCCTTTAACTGTGCGGTCCACGTCGTGCCGTACGTTTTCTTTTTTCGGGTCCATTTTTGTCTCAAAATAACTTAATTTTATCCCGATTTAAATTAAAAAATTTTTTATTTGAAATTTTCTTTAATTATAAGAAAATTTTATAAATTTCATTTTTGGGGACGTTTATGAGTTCATTTGTCACCCAATTGTCTAAAAAAACATGAAAATTTCGTCTACCTCGGAATTTGATGAAAATTGACAGGGTAACTTGATTTTGCGATACAAATTCAATGGTGAGGTCCGTTGCATCATCCGAGCTCTAAAAAAAATATGAATTTTAATCCCGCATTATAGTAGAAAATTACCATTTTACTTTTTTTTTAAAGAAAAAATTCAAATTTACTCGGGTTTTACATTTTTTCACGTTTAAAAGAATTTTGTCCCTGAAATTCACACACAAACATGCACATTCAACCACATGCATATACAACAGTCATATAATACTAAATGAGTATAAGAAATAAGTAAGGATAACTGGTACGGATAGTGTCCTCGCGCTCCCATGTCGCCTCCTCCACTCCTCGGTGCTGCCACAACACCTCACTAGCCTCACAGTCTTATCTCATAAAACTTGATCCCGGCTATCCATGATGTGCATTGGTCCTTCTTCAAAGGTTCCATCCGCATCATCAACAAGCTCGCCCCAATCCGCCACATGAGTCAAATCTGGGGTGTATTTCTGGAGTATAGAGACATGAAATACCGCATGAACACTCGATCGATTTGACGATGACACCAATCGGTAAACAACTGTACCAACCCTCTCAAGTACTTCAAAGGGCTCAATATACCTCGATGAAAGTTTTTCTCGCTTGCCGAACCTGACCACTCCTCTCTTAGGCATCACCTTGAAGAAGACATGATCTCCCACCTCAAACTCTAGAGATCGCCGCCGTCTGTCGATGTAGCTCTTTCGTCGGCTTTAAGCCGTAAGAAGACGCTTCCGTATCAAGTCCATCTTCTTCGAGGTGTCTCTAACCAACTCCGAACCCATAGATGGTCACTCTCCTACCTTCGTCCAACAAATCGGAGAACAACAAGGCCTCCCATAGAGTGCCTCCTATGGTGCCATATGTATGCTTGTCTGATAACTGTTATTGTAGGCAAACTCCACTAAGGGTAGGTGCTCTTCCCAGCTACTCTGGAGATTTAGGACGTATACCCGTAGCATGTCCTCTAAAGTCTGGATGGTCCTCTCAGATTGACCGTTCATTTGGGGATGAAAAGCAATGCTCATCATCAATTGTGTTCTCATGGCTCGCTAAAAACTCTCCCAAAAATGAGCCATAAACCTGGGATTCTGATCTGATACTATAGATACGGGCACCCCATGCAACCGGACAATCTCTCGTATATACAACCTACAGAATTCCTCCAATGTGAGGTTATCTGCACAGCCAAAAAGTGTGCCAACTTCGTAAGTCGGTCCACTATCACCCATACTATGTCATTCCCTCGCAATGTCCATGGCAAGTGAGTCACGAAATCCATCATGACATGCTCCCACTTTCACTCAGCCACCTCCAAAGGCTGGAGTAACCCTGTTGGTCTCTGGTACTTAGCCTTGACATGATGACATGTGAGACATTGTCTGACAAAGTCTCCAACGTTTCTCTTCATCCTGCTCCAATAATATTGGCCACGAAGATCATGGGACATCTTTGTGCCACCTGGATTCACAACAAATCAGGAGTAATGAAACTCCCTAAGGATCTCCTCCCTCAAATCTACTAATTGGGGAACCACAACCCTTCCCCTATACTTAAGATTGCCTTTAGAGTGAATGACCCAGCCCTCGTCATCGGTACTTGCTTGTACTCGGTCCTTGATGGAGGATAACTCTGGATTTTGCCCCTGGTACTCGATCACCCTACTCAGTAGGGAAGGCGTAGCCACCAAGCTCCCAAAAACACCCTGAGCCTGACCCTGATAATACAACCCAAATTGTCCCACAGTCTCGAGCATTGACCATTCTCAGGAAGCCACACTGGCCACAACTCTTTGTGACTTCCAGCTGAGTGTATCAGCCACTACGTTTGTCTTACCAGGATGGTAATGAAAAGTGAAGTCGTAGTCCTCCAAGTACTCCATCCACCTGCGTTGCCTCATGTTGAGCTCCCGCTGTGTAAAGATGTACTTCAGACTTTTGTGGTCCAAAAATACTTCAAACTACTCACCATATAGATAGTGGCGCCAAGCTTTCAAGGCAAAGACAATGGTTGCCAACTCTATGTCGTGTGTAGGGTAGTTCTGCTCGTGATTTTTCAACTATCGAGAACCATAAGCCACCACTCTTTTCGATTGCATCAAAACACAACCAAGTCCATCCCTCGAGGCATCACAATACACTATGTACCTTTGTCCCCTTTCTGGAACTATCAAAATAGGAGCTAAAGTAAGCCTCCTCTTTAACTCTTGGAATGCCTTATTGCACGATTCATTCCACTCAAACTTAACCTCCTTTCGGGTCAATCTTGTCATAGGCATAGGCAACCGGGAGAAGTCCTCAATGAACCTTTGGTAATACCCTATAAGTCCCAAGAAACTGCATATTTTAAAGACTGACTTCGGCCTTTTCCAATTTATAACTGCCTCAACCTTTTTCGGGTCCACAGATACACCCTAAGCCAACACCACATGTCCCAAAAATTTTACCTTCGTAAGCCAAAATTCACATTTGTTGAACTTGGCATACAACTGGTGCTCTCTCAAGGTCTAGAGAACAACCCTCAAGTGATCCTCATGCTCTTCCTCAGACTTGGAGTAGATCAAGATGTCGTAAACAAAGACCACAATGAATTGATCTAGGTAGGGTTGGAATAACCTGTGCATGAGATCCATAAATGTCGTCGGGGTATTCGTCAATCTGAATGGGATCACAATGAACTCAAAATGCCCATACCACATTCTGAATGACGTCTTAGGGATATCTTCCTCCCTAATCCTCAGCTGATGGTAGCCGGTGCGAAGATTTATTTTGGAGTAGACCTGTGCTCCTCTCAACTGATCAAACAAATCATCAATCCTCGGCAAAGGGTATCTATTCTTGATGGTAACCCTATTTAACTACCAGTAGTCTATGCATAGTTGAAAGGTCTTGTCTTTCTTCTTGGCAAACAACACCGGAGAGCCCCAAGGTGAAGTGTTCGGTCTAATAAAGCCCCTATCCAACAATTCCTGTAATTGGATCTTGAGTTCTTGCAACTCAGCAAGTGTCATCCTATGTGGAGTCATAGAAATAGGCGATGTACCCAGATGCAACTCAATGCTAAAGTCTACATCTCTATGTGGAGGTAATCCCAGTAGTTCATCCAAAAAAACATCCTCATACTCACAAACCACCCGAGGTAGACCCAACTCCTGTCTCACCTCGTCCTCCAAGGTAAGGCTCGCTAGCCAACCACTCAACTAATCATGCCAACGAGAGTCATACACTACTTGGGGGGTAAAGTGTCATGCTTTTTTCCTTGAAATTTGAAACAAATACCCTCCGGTGTATAGGCAGTGACCCTCTTTAGATCACAATCAGTGACGACTTAGTGTGCTACCAACCAGTCCATCCCGAGGATAACATCAAACTCTGACATGTCCATAACCCTAAGGTCTACGGTGAGTAGAATTCCTGAGATCTCTTACTAACAACCTTGACATATTTGATCAACACTCACCCTAGCTCCTAGGGGAGAACTCAAATGCAAAGGCTCTTCCAAGGTCTCAACCTCTAAGCCCAAATCTTTCACACATGATGCAGCAATAAAAACACTAGAGTCAAATAATATTCTTGCCCGTAAGCGAGAGAGCATAAATGTACCCTAAATGACTGATTGATCTACCGGCTCAGTCTGAGGCATAATGACGTAGACATGTCCTCGGGTCCTTGATGTTCAGGCTTGTGAGCCCTATCCTGGACCTCAACCCATGCTTTGACCCATTTGGCCTGATTGCAGAGTCCCTGCTCATGAAGTGGTAGAGGTCTATGCAGCGCCCTGAAATTGGTACTGACTTCCCTGGCGCATGGTGGGGTAGGGAGGAATAAAGTGTCTGTGGCTAGCCCACTAAAGATTGGGATTGGGATGCTCCATAGCTCTGAGATCCCCATCGCTGAGGACAATCTCGCTTCATATGCCCTAGTTGATTGCAATGGTAGCAAGTCCTTTGGCTTGTTTGGTAGGAAGACCATTGATTTCTCCCACCTTGGGAGGATTGACTTTGGCCTTGGCCTTGATAGCCGCAACCCTATGGATTTGAAGTTCTTTGCTTCTTCCCCATGCTAGAAGAAGAGGATTGACCCTCCTTCTTCTTATCTTTAGCACCTGCCTCCCAGATGTTTCGTGCGTCCTCAACTTCTCTTTCAATGGTCATAGCTGTCGTGACCATCAAATCCAAGTTTTGCAGGTAGTGGCCTACAATTGTACCCCGGATGGATAATTTCAAACCATCCTCGAACTTCCTCACCTTAGCCATGTCTGTGGCCATATAGTCATCGACAAAATGGGCTAGTTCGGTGAACTTAGCCGTATACTCCATCACCGTCATCGTCCCTTCTTTCAAATCCAAGAATTCCTGGGCCTTTGCATGTCTCGCAGCCACTAGGAGATACTTACCCATGAAGAGCTCCCGGAACTCTACCCATGTCATTTCTTCCAAATTCTTGGAGTCCTTCACCCAATTCCACCACAATTGGGATTCTCCTTCTAGCTGAAATGTAGCCAGTGTTATCTTAGTGGCATCGGAGGTGATCTCCATAGCCCTCAAAATCTTGTCAACTTGTCGAAACCAATGGTTAGCCACCATCGGATCCGTTCCTCCCACAAAAGTCTTTGGTTGGTGTGCGTTAAACTTCTGAAGGTTACTTGAGCCTTCTTAGTCCACATTTGCACTAGTCTGTGCAATGGTAGCAACTGTAGCACTAGCCTGTGCAATGGTAGCAGTCGCAACACTAATAGCCTCCACAAAGGCTTGATCGTCAAAGGCTGGTGGTGATTGACCATTGTTCTGTCCACCACCTTGGCATCCCCTTCCTCGATTTGCCATCTACACACATGTAAAATAGCAATAGAGCCTCACATAGTATACAAAGGTAGGGATTAAGTATAAACTTCGAGATTTCTCTCCTTGTCTCACTAGTAGTGCATGTGCCATTTACTAGTAGACTACTACACCTTGAACTATTCCGTTCCTTTGTTTTCCAACTCCTAAGGTTAAGTTTTCCAACCCTAGTGTCCCTTTTTTCCACATATATTTTACCATGCATATCATTTACATAACATGCAACATATATCACATAACATATAGCAATTAAAGCACATAACATGTAGTGCATAATGAATGCAATGGTCTAAACCTATGCTCAATAGCCCTAGGTAAATCGTATACCTATGCTCAGATACCAAGCTATGACACCCCTAAAATTGAGGGTCATTTATTAATCATTGACCAACCATCAACCAGCGAAAATACCCGTGATAGTCGCACAACTCAACTCCACGTTAATAACATCTCCTTTATCGAGATTTTAACTCACACATGGAACCCATGTTTATTTTATCCTTTGACCCAACCGTGGTGCAATGTACCACAATTCATACTCCATTATAGTCCATTTATATCCTTGGAACCCAAGAACCCATAGCTAAAAAGCTTGGCTAAATAGTTTTAAAATTTTGGAAAGAGTACTGGTACTTTGTGAGCCTTCTAGAAAATCAGTATCGGTATGCTGTATTGGTACACTTTGCCTTCTAGACCAAACTATACCGGTGCTGTCAACATATGTACTGGTATGATTTTGTCACTGGACCCCGTTGTACCGGTACGTAGTATCAGTACTAATTGCCCACTGGACTTTAGCGTACGGGTACACAGTACCGGTACTCTTGGCCAACTTTTGCCTATTTCTACTATTTTTTCAATCCATTCCAATCCATTCCAAAACCATCGAAAACATATTTAACAAGATTTTTCACATAAAACTCATTATATACAAGTTCTATTGCAAAAAATTCCATGCGATTACATGTCCAAAATATAATTTGGCAAATATTTTACAAGGGTTTTACAAAAATAGATTTAAGGCCACAAGTCGGTCTTTCTTCATCATTGGAGCCCCAAATAAGTGTCACCCACAGGTGTATGTCCCGCACCTGAAATATTTTCCTGTATATGGTGAGCCACGCCCAGTAGAGTATTTCCTACAGAGACTATGTGAAACCCGAGAAAAATTTAAACTTTTGAAAGCAAGGGCAAAACAGTAATATTGTCGCTATAGTACGGGTCAAAAATCTGAAATTTTTTGGAACTCGGATGACAAAATGGACTTCACCATTGGATTCGTCTTGCGAAATTTAGTTAACCTGTCAAATTTCATCGAATTCCGAGATAGTCAGATTTTTTACGTTTTTCGAGATGGTTGAGTATCGGGTGACCCAAAAATGGGATTTTGGCAAAAATTTAAAATTTGAGAAATAATTTGAGGTAATTTAAATAAAAATATTTTAAACTTAAATCAGGATGAAATTTAATCATTTCAGGGTTAAAATGGACTAGGAAAGAATGGGCTGTGTGGCGCATTGTGAGCCAAGGATTTTGGGACTATAAAAAGGGGAAGAAATCAGACTTCTTTCCCACCATTGTCGGCTGGTCTTCACCTTAAAAGAAAAGAGAGAGCAAGAGAGGGAAAAAAAAGAGAAACTCACTTTCTCTCTACAATCTACGATGCTACGGTGCTCGAATCGACACAAGTCAAGAATTAAAGTCCATCTACTCGACGAGGGTTACGCTTGGGTATCAAAAACAATGATTTTCACTAAAGATTCAAAGACAAATTTTTGAAAAATCAAGAACTTGGAGCTTGTTTTGGTGTTTTTGAAGTCTCCACACTTAAAAGAGGTAGGGATTTTCCTACCTTGGTTCATTTCCTACCTATAGTGTATGTGAAATGTGTAGGTTATTAAAGAGTATATATATATATATATATCACTCACCTATGCATGTGAAATAGATAAAATGGGAATGAAAAATGGTGTAGAAATGACTTAGGTCAATTTCTAGTTGTGTGTGATATGTGGGAATCACTTGTGAAATCCCTTGAAAATTGAATGTGTTAGTAGCATGACCTATGTATAACATGTGTGTTGTGAATTGTGATTAAATAGCAAATGTTATTTTATGCCTTGAGAAAGTAGGTGTAGAATGAGTTTGATTCAAATCCTACTTTGTTTTGCTATGTGGAAGTACTTGTGTAATTTCTTGGATGGAAGTTATGTGTGCTTTAATATGTAGTAAAGTGAGTGTGTTTAACTCATACATCAGTGTGTGTGTGTGTGTGTCTTGCTTGTTGGAAACCTAAAGTGAGGGAGATTAAAAGAGAAGGAAGAAAAACCAAGTTTTAGCTCATATTTGATATGTGGAAGCTATTAGTGTAAACTCTTGGAAAATTGGGTTTACATGGATTGTTTTGTGTATTTTAAAATTTTCCTATAGTTGGTTGGATGGAAAAATGGTAGGCATATGGAACTATGTAATTCACTTGCCTATGGTTATGAAGTTGGTGTAGAAAGGATATAATAAATTTCTAGTTTGAAATTGATGGTTTAGTTAAAAAAGGGTATTGAGGATGGGTGACATGACTTGAGATAAATTATCTTGTTGGATGCACCATTAGTGTATGTTAAGTATGAGAAAAGGGTGCCTAAATGTGCTAAATAAATCTTGTAAGAAAGGATTTGCAATAGATATAGAAATTAGGTGAAGAAAAGTCGGTACACTTTTCTACTCTGGACCAGTTTTTGTAGAAGCATCATAACTTTGATCCAACCGTTGGATTAAGCTGAAATTTTAACACAATACAGAAGACATCTAGATCTACAATGTTTGTGTTTTGAACTTTTCCAGATTCAGAGTGGATCATGGTAAAAATGGAGAAACACGGAGGTACTTCCACTAGAGGGAGCTAGTGCTGGTGCCTTTGTTACCAAACACCAATACCTCTTTGATTTCTTAACTTCTAAGCCTCAAATCCTTATGTAATGTGGTAAAGAAAAATTAAATGTTTATAATGTGATTTAAAATTGTAATGTTAGGTTGATGTATGCTTAACGATATGTTAGCATTATGATGATCATGAAATTTATATGTTAGGATATAATTGATCATGAGATATGTTGAAATTGTTCATATGACATTCATTACATATTGAACATGGTAGTAGTTTGAAATGATGCATTACATTGCATATGTACGGGGTAAACACATCCATAACCATGAGCATGGGTGTGTGGTTGCATGGTTGGTCAATCATCATCCTTGGTGGTTGGTGATGGGCTCGGGAAAGTAGGATGAAACATCCTACTGAGTCGCACGGTTACATGCATAAGAAAACTTGTGTCGGGTATAGCAAGTAGGGCTATACACTTCCTCGGGTGAAAAACCCGGCCACTTGGTCCATACACTTACCAGCAGTGAAATTTCATAAAAGTATAACGGCGTATGGAGCCGGAGATGCAATTCTTGAATCCGATACCCAATAAAGGCACATGATTTTAATATATAAATTATTCATTTGATGAGAAAACATCCAAGAATGAATTGGTTTTATGACATATGGTTGATTTCAAAATGATCTTTGGATGTGTTTCATCAAAGACGTTTGTTTTACACATATGCGTCGCATTGTGTTGTGGGAGTCGGTGTGGGCTCGGGATAGCATGCATGAGTGAGTTTCGTCTCATTACTTGACATGACATCATGAGATTCTATCTTGAATAACATATTCTTATTTGGAATGGAAGAAGTTGTTTGTGGCATGTGCGCATTGCATATGCATTTTAGGTGGGGAGTAACCTTTGTAGGAGTTTTTCTACTGAGCGTTGGCTCACCCTATATGGGAAACATTTCAGGTGGGAGAGATACACCGGTGAATGGCTCCAATTTAAACCCTCATGTTTGAAGAAAGCCAAATATTGCTTTATTTTGTGTTAATGTAAAATATTTGTGGAAATAATGTTTTAAGCATGTAATCTTTTAATTGTAATAGAATTTATATGGACTATTGTTAAACTAACCTTGCATGTTTTGATATAAATATGGATGATTGGACCCGGTGTGGCCAATGTATATTTATAAAAGGACCCAGTGTGGTCAATGTTTTATATTGATCCTCGGATGGGTCATGTGAAAATACTTTGCCCAAGTTGAGTTTTGGGTAGAGCTCCCTGTACAAAAGAGACTCTGCTCAAATTTCGTTAAATTATAGATCCTGGTAAATGGGGCACAACCGCACGATATCGAGTTATTAGGTATCCACGGATTGATGGGTAATCAATGGACCCCCGAATTTTGGGGTGTCACAGCTTGGTATCAGAGCATAGGCATACGAATAACCTAGGGCTCGATGGGCACGGGTATAGACCATTGCATTCCATATGCATTTCATGTTATGTGATCTACTTGCTACATGCTATGTGTTACTTGTTATGTGAATTGTATGCATGATAGAAATGTATATGGAAGGGAATACACTGGGGTTAGAAAACAAAACCTTGGGAGTTTGAAAAAAAAAAAAATGGATGAACGGTATAGTTCAATGAGTGAATGTCTACTAAATACTTGATCCTTAACTTGGGATATTAACTATTTGATCTATTGCTATCTTATGTGTGTGTAGATGACAACTAGAGGAAGGGGACGTCGGGGTGGACGGAACAACCAAAGTGTATATGAAATGTTCATGCAACAATCAACAAGCGTCATCCATTCCAATTAAGAATATGCTATTCAATGTTGGAATCTAACATGTCATGCCATGAAATGAGATGATACCCACTCATGCATCTTAATTCGAGTCCTCACCGACTCCCACCATACAATGCAATGCTAATGTGTAATAATTCCATCATTGATGAATTTCATCCATTGATTGTTTTGAAATAACGATTATGTGTTTATAAAACCATATCATTATTGGATGATACACATCGAATAACCATTTGTAAAATAAAATCATGTGTCTTTGTTGGGTATCGAATTTTGGAATCACACTTCTGGCTTCGTACGCCATTACACTTTTTTGGAATTTCACCACTGTTAAGTGTATAAACCATGTGGCCATGTCTTACACCCGAGGGAGAGTCTAGCCTTACTTGCTATACCCGACACAAGTTTTTCTTTCATGCGACCATGCAACTCAGTCGGATCTTTAGTTTAACTTTCTTGAGCCCACCCATCAATCACCAAGTATGGTGTTTGATTACACCATGCACACACACCCACACAGTGTTGAAGATTATATACCAAGGATTGGGCTAGGGTTGACTGTCCAACCCGCCCAACCCACCTGAGTTGCACCCCTACCCACACTCATGCCTAATGCCCATGAATGTGATGCCAAAGTCATGCCCCATATGCAATAAATGTCAAATGGATTATCTGTATAACATCTCAACACATATCATGGATGGTTACATTCTACGCATACCTCCATAATTCACCATAAGCACCTATTAACATTTACATTTCCAATTGCAAATCACATCATAAGCATATTATTTCAATTTACCATAACAGCCAAGCATGAATTAAGTAAAAACATAACATGCCCACTTTTCATCACATAACTCAATAATCACCACAGGTAATTTCTACATACCTAGTTCAAAATAAAACTTATTCTACCCATTTCTATACCCATTTCCTCTTGAACATAACCGTAGGTAAATCATAGTTCATTCAACCCTTTCCTAAGAACACCTTGGCTAGATATAAACCAAGGTAGGAGGGAACCCTACCTCTTGGTGCGTGATAGAAATGGTAGAAGCTGCAAGAAAACCCACAGAACCCCAAAACCTTGATTTCCCCAAAATATTTCCTTGGATCTTTGGTGAAATCCCTCACCCTTGGTGTGGTTGCATAGCCTTTGTCGCGGTGATCGACTTTAACTCTTGGTTCGACGAATTTCGATCGACGAAACTCCGTGGATCGTGGAGAGAAGGTATAATTTCTATTTTTTTCTTCTTCTCTTTTCTCTCTTTCTCTTATTTCTTCTTCTTCTCTTTTCTCTCTTTCTCTTTTCTCTTATTTATTCTTCTTCTCTTTTCTCTCTTTCTCTTATAACGTATGAATCAGTTGAACATTGGGAAAAAATCAGATATTCTCCCTTATTTATACCCTTTAACTGTGCGGTCCACGTCGTGCCGCACGATTTCTATTTCTGGGTCCGTTTTTGTCCCGAAACGATTTAATTTTATCCTGATTTAAGTTCAATTCATTTTTATTTGAAATTTATTTTAATTATAAGAAAATGTTATAAAATTTGTTTTTGGGGACGTTTATGAGTTCATTCGGCACCCAATTGTCTCGAAAAACATGAAAAATCCATCTACCTCGGAATTTGATGAAAATTGACAGGATAACTCGATTTCACGATACGAATCCAACGGTAAGGTCTGTTGTATCATCCATGCTCTAGAAAAATATAGATTTTATTCCCGCATTATAGTGACAAATTATCATTTTGCCATTTTTTGGAAAAACTTTAAATTTACCCGAGTTTTACACTGAATCAGTATGATCAAATGATGTATAGTTTTGGAATAATTGTACATAATTATACATATTTGTTAGTAAATGTAAATAAATATAGATTAATTAGGAAAATTAGTAAATAATAAATAACAAATAAAAAATTAAAAACAACCATTTTTAGTTGAAAAAAAAAGAGTGGTTAGCAAAGTTTTGTAAAATATATAAAGTTGTATTTAATTTTGTAAACTGTGGGAATTTAAAAGGAAGAAAACAGAATTTTAGAAAATCAGAAGAAACAACCTGTAGTAGACAAAGTAGAAAACAAGCCAGATAGAACCGTTCGAACGGTGGGGGTTGGCGTCTGGACGGCAGTGCCCGTATAAATATCCTCTCCATGAAAAAACCGATTAGTTCACTCTCCCTCACGGCCAGAATTCAAAAATAATCGAGTTTCTCAAAGGAATTTCTCTCAAATTTGCTACACTCAAGTATTTTTCTTTAAATCTTCTTCAATTATTCACTTACCCATCACATTTTGAAGGTATTTACCGATTGAAATCAGTTGAAACTGAGTATTTGAAGAAAAATCAAGAAAAACATGGATTCAAGACGTCGAACAAGAGGAACTTCAAGTCGTCCACAAAGGGATCAACCTCACCAACCCCAAGCACCTCTATAATCACTTGGACTAGGAAATATCATGAATGAGGTGATGTTTGAAAATTTTGAACAACTGGTCTGGTATGATGCTAATTTTATATCAAAAACTATCATTTCTGAAAGAACAATTATTTATCAAGATTTTGAGAACATAGGAATAAGACAAATTCTTCCTGAAAGAGGATGGTTACATTATGTTAGATTTATTGTGCCTGTCTATGATTGCTTGGTCCGTGAATTTTATAGTAATGCTAAGATAATTGAAGAAAGACAGTTGTGTGTATTCGTACGAGGTATTGTTTTTCAAGTTACACCGGCTACTATACCCAAAATATTTTAGCACATGCAAAGACCAGAAAATCCACAATATCCTTATACTGAACTGCCTAATTTAACAACCATCGGGGGAGAATTGACGGGCAATCTAGACTTTGTTTGGGGTAGACCAAATAAATACATAAAGCAAGGGGATCAAACAGACAAATAACGAATTCTGAATTTGATAACAATGAACAGTTTGTTACCCCGAGCTCAGAAATATTAGATTTATACTAAGCGGGCTTACTTTGTATACGCATTTGGGATGGGATACACAATTGATCTTCCAAACTTAATCATGGACCAAATGTTGCTTACAGTGGATAGAAAGAAACCCTCACTTCCATATGCTATGTTAGTTTCTCAATTATGCAGGAACAAGGGAATAATTGTTGATCCAATATGGAAAATGGTGGAACATGCTGGATCATTAGATAAAACTTCTTTAAGGAAGAGTCATGGAAGACAGCCTGAAGAGCAACCCGAAGCACAACCTCCACCACAAGACAAACCATTCTAAGACCCTAAAGAATTTTTCCCGCAAGAACAACAGCAGCCACAAGAAAATCAGCCATACATACCGGTGGATGATAAGACTGATAGACAAATTCTGCTAGGATTGGAGACTATGGTTAACTAGCTCGGTACCAACATCACCCAAATAAATCAACGCTTGACTAATTATGAGCAAAATCAAGAAGAGATGTTGAGGATACTTCGAGAGCATTTTGGAGGAGGACCATATATTTCTTAAAGACTGGAGATTCTACACACAAACTTTCCTATCTTTCACTCATCTTTTAAATTATGCACTTTTACTTTATGTCTTGAACATATTTATGTTTTGAACGTGTTTGCAGTTTTGAACTTGTTTGTGTTTACGTTTGTTTGCATTAGATGAAGCTTATGTTTTTAAATTCGGAAGACTATTTCATATGACCATAATTGAATTAGGTTAAATATTCCCATGTTTTTTAAGAATAGTTTTAATCTGATCAAGCGGGATTTTCATTTTTCAGTGGTGTATTATCTTAATATTTTTTGTTTAAACTTATCCTTTTAAGCACAGTTAGATTTCTTTATTGTTAAAAATCTTGTGAAATATTACAATCTTTGCATATATGGTGGAGATGTAAGACCTATTGTAGATTTTGAACCAATCTTTCTTGGAGAGATATTCTATATCTACTCAAATAAGAATCTTCGATTCAGCGGTAAACTTTTTTTTGAATAATCTCATTATTTTTGTTTTGATTAGCACTGATTAATTATATTGTTAACATCTTCCTTAGACTTTCATTTAAAGATTATACTAATGTATGATTTCTTGAAAATGATCTTAGGCTATTTTTGATTAATCTTGAGTCTTGACCATTTCTTTTACAAAATTATATCCTTAGTCAGCCATGAAAGAAAAGAATATATATATATATATATATATTCTTTTCTTGAAACCTGAAAAATAAATACCCGAGCCACATATAAAAATATATTAAACCTACCTTTGCTATCTAATTTTCTTACACCCTATTTTAAATCAGTAGAATACGAATATATATATATATATATATATATATGAAAAAAAATTTCAAAGAAAAAAGGAAGAAAGAAAAGAATCAAGAAAGTGAAAAATGGAGGAAAAATAAAAAGGACAATAATGCAAAATCTTGAAAGAATAAAATGAGGTGTGCCACAATGCTAACAAATGATAGCTTTTGAATCTCATTAACGTCGTTTCTTAAACCCTAAACCATTGGCCATATTACAACCTTAAAAAAAAGTCCTTTTTGATTTCAGAAATCATGCATTTGTATTAACCTTAATTATCCTAAAAAGGAAAATGTTAATAATATGTTTAAAATAGTGATAATATTCTTTCATGAGATTATGTCAAATTTCAATTTTATTCAAATAACTGCTCTGTTGATTGACTACATGTAAGACTATTTGCTTTGTTTATAATATTCCAATCACATGTAGTTTTTTAGAAAATAGTCACTATAACATATGTGTATTCTTTGCTGAGTATATTCCAGGGGAGGATTGACATCAAAACTACCATGAGAGATGGTAATATTTTTTAAGTGCTTTTTGAAAATAAAGAAATCATTACACACGCACACACAAGTTTTTATAAAAATATAAAAATAATGTTACAACTAATGTGTGTTACTCTTATAGTGATCATAGAAAATGAAGTATTCAAGCAATGCACATGAATACTAATTTAATTTTATTTGTGAAAAATATGAAGTATGAACTCTTAATTACTGAAGCTTGTAGGTAGCTTCACTGAAAACCTTCATGAGACAAAACTCGTCCACTAGGGATCACCTAGGGGTTTAAAAGCTTATTGCATAAGCTAAATGCAATCGTGAAAAGATCTACGAAAATGATTTTATCTCTGTTTGTATTTTAATTTTGTTAAATAGTTTATAATTTACTAGGAACTAGTAAAATTTAAGTTGGGGAATGTGATTAACCCCAATTAGTTTGTGAATTAATAGAGTACATAAGCTAAATTAATAAAATAAAAAAGTTAAAAATTGTTACTTAGGGTTTGTGCGTAAGCGCTATGCTTTTATCCGTAAAGTTTTAGGTTTTGATGCGGAATTATTGCAAAGTAAAAGGCATAATCTGTCAAAACTTGAAAGATCAAGGGATCAAAGTGTGAATCAACCAAGAAAAGTTAGCACAACACGATGATAAGGATCAAAATCTCAGCAAGGCACCACCGTCTGGACGGTGGCTCTTGGCGTCCAGATGGTGGCCCTTGGCGGCTCACCTTTATCCTCCACCTCATGCTTCCTACTTTGTTTATAAATACTCCATGCATGGTCTTCTTCAAAGGGAGAGCCAGACAAGGTTGCGAGGTGTGGAGAGAAAGAAAGAAAAAGAAAGAAAAAAAAAGAGAGAAAGGCTTAGAGAAAGTCAAGGTTCGGTCTGTCCTACTCTCTGCCGAAACTTTGTATTTCTACATTTATGTTTTATCTTTCCATTCGGATAATTGATTTGCTGCCACTTTTTTGTCTTAACTGATAATAAAGGTGGTTGTATTTCAATTGTTCACTATGAAAGAAGTGTCCGAGTCTATATTATATTTATTGTTAAAAAGAAAACTATCCGCACTCCTTGCTTGTCTGTAGTAATGGGGTATGAGTAGTTACTTATACCCTTCAATGAAGGGTGAACATGTGTAACATACTGGTTAACTTCTGCAAATGCTGATGTTTTATTAAGTTTTATCTATATATATATTTATTTATTATAAAATTCATGCATGATACACCGGTGTACGTAATTGGGAGTGACAACCCAAAATTATGTCATCAGTGAATCATCAACCTATCGGTTAAATATCTACGGTGTTCCAACGGTATGGCTTGACCTCCAAGGACACTGAGGACATTCTACTGTTGCTTGGTACAATTGTCGGTCTAATGATCTAAGTCATCCTCATGAATGGCTTGTCCTTTTGGATTACTAGGATTGTTTAATCAATATAATATATAATAATCATCGGTTTAACGATCTAAGTGATCCTCATGGTTGGCTTGTCCTTCTGAATTACTAGGGTTGTTTAACTGATACATATTATAATAATAACCAATTGAGTAATTCAAGTATCCCTCATGAATGGTTCTTCCTTCTGGTTTATTTGAATTAATCAATTGTCATATAACCAACTAACCTAAGAAGTTGCTGCGTTATGGCCTATTAATACCACCAGCTAACCTAAGAAGTTGTTGTGTTATGGTTTATTATGTATATACATATTATCACATTATCAATTGAGTAATTCAATTATCCCTCATGAATGGCTCGTCCTTCGGGTATATTTGAATTAGTCAATTGTCACGTATACCACTCGCTAACCTAAGAAGTTATAGTGTGACGTTTATATACATCAGACTTATTAGTTGACTTTCTAGTGACATGAAAGTTAATTGCTGTAAGGTAGTATTTTCAGTATTTGACCAATATAAAGCATATGAGATCCTTAACTGAAGGGTACTTTTTATATTATTGTCTTTTCACAATTTATCTGCAAACAACCGTTTAATTAGACTAGTTATCAATCTAATCTCACATTACAAGCTATCTCATGGTGTCCTATTTTAAACAACAACTACACTATTTTTATTTTATTTCCTAATTATTAAAACTCTTCGTGGGATCGATCTTGGACTTAAACCGAGAAAACTATAATTTAACCACTTATACTTTGGTGTATAATATAAATCCGATCACAGAATAGTTCGAATCAAACCTTCCAGAAGGTTTGGTCATAAACCTTTCAGAAGGTTTGCACAATGAATTGCCTCTACCCTTGCCAAAACCTTCTGGAAGGTTTTGCCTACTGTAATAAACCTTCAGGAAGGTTTGCATCAACCTTCAGAAGGTTTGAGATACTGGACTATTTTTTCTCCTTTTCCTGCCAAAACCTTCCAGAAGGTTTACATCAACCTTCCGGAAGGTTTTGCCCATAAATGTTAGACAACTTGCAACTTAAGCTTTACCACTTGGGGGTCCCCCCTATGATTCTTCTACTTGTTTCCTGACATCTCTTACAGATGTACATGCCTCCCTACACTTAAGGTTGGACTTTGGAGGCCCAAGCATTTATGAGGAAGAGAGAGAAGAAGGAAGCTTGGGGAGTTGCAGGCTAGGCTTGTCCTAGCCTGTCCAAGCCATCAACACAACCCCCCATTGATGGGAAGCCAATCACATAGGCTATAGAACCTCCATGGTCAAAAATGAAGGGACACTAGACATTTTTACAGCATTATTCAGCATTTAGAGAGAGAAGCTAAAGGAGGAAGACATAGTTTAAGGAGAGAAGTTGTAATTTTTTCATTTCTTCCACCCATTTCACTTGTTGTAAGCTAGAATACTCTGTAATCTTTATTAAATGCACTTTAATCTCATTTATTGCAAGTGTATTTCAAGTTTTTTTACACATTCTAGATTCTACCATGTTTGTATTTAAGTTTTTCATCTCAATCTTTTCAAATGGGTATTAAATGCACTTCTTTGTAGTTTAACTTTTCTTGCATTAATATAAGTTTTAGTCTTCATCTCTTCACAAATGTCTCTTCATCTTAAGTATGTCTTTGCATTAAATATGAATTACTAAGCTTTAGGTTGGCTAATCCATGGGAGAATTCCTCTTGGGTATGCTAAATTAACTCTTTTTCATTCTTCCTCGTAGTGTAAGGTGGTTTGGTTTGAATAGGTTGAGTGTGGCCATGGTTGTGAGCTCTTGATATACCGTAGACTTGTCTTGGGGTATGCTTGAGCCTACACCACATTAGTCCCTCACTTCCTATGAATCAATCGAATACCTAGGCACAATTGGAAGAATGTTGTGAGTTGATTTGGCATTCCCATTGGAATGACCTCTTCAGATTAGCCAACCCTCTTTCCATTACATTTTATATCACAAACTTCACTCACCAAAACACAAACTCACAAGTTTTTTGCACTTTTCCATTTTTACAAAATTCACTCTTCACATGATTTAACTTTCTTTCCTTGAGGAGACGAACTTGGAATACCCATTCCAAGTAAAACACGACACTCAAAAGTCTCTCTTCTGCTTGGAGAGCACTTTTGCACACACACATATTTTGTTCATCCACACACGTTTTTCCCATCTCTTGCATGATATTCGAGGGAGAGTGACACTCACCTAACAGTATAAGCCACATACACATTATTGAAATCATGGTTGGAGATTAGGGTGAACAAGATCAAGCATTTTTGACGCCGTTGCCGGGAAGACAAAGCATTGAATTTATAAGGTGATTTTCGGATAACTCAAATGAAATTGTTCTCCTTTTTCCTTAAAGACAAGGCAAAATCGTAGTTGAATTCCTTGAAGCCTTGATCAATAAGTTATTGGGCACAAATGCTTTCTAATTTTTTGAATAAATTTTTTGCGGTGCCTAAAACCATCACTCTTAAAAAGCAAATCCAAAATTTTTCAGAAAAGCCCCATGAGCAATTTTTTCAATGTTGGGATCGCTACAAGGAATTGCTACAATCTATTCCACACCATGGTTTTGAACCATGGCAATTGGTGAGTTTCTTCTATGAAGAGATTACACGGACCATCAATAGTTCACAGACATGATGTGCAATGGGGAGTTTTTAAATAAGGATCTCGATGAGGCCCTAGAATACTTTAGTACATTGGCATAAAATGCACAATCGTGGGATATCATGAATTCCACCGATGTACCAAGGTCTTCTCTGGATAGTAATCAACCAAGTGGCAGATGGATGTATGATTTTAGGAATTGGAAAGACTTGCTTTCCAAAATCATCAAGTTGTCTTGAAAATTGGAGAGTCTAGATGTCAATAGGAGACATGAAGTGTCCAACATTTCCAAGACTGAGGTGTTTTTCTCTATTTGTGAGAGTGTTGAGCATTCCATTTCGGGGTGCCCCAACATTCCGACACTTAAGGAGGTGTACCATGAGCATGTCAATGCTTCAATCAAAGTAGGCAATCATTCTCCCCACATCCTAATACATACAATCCGTGTTGGAGTAATCACCAGAACTTCAGTTGGAAGAATAAGAATTCCACTCCTCACGGGTCTAGTTCATATTCACTTCCATGCCTCCTAAGCAAAACCAATACCATGGCCAAGGTCAATCGTCTAGCTCCCAATACCCCCGGTCCAATCCACAAGGGTATTCACAAAATCCTGCCTCCACAAAGTTGTGGTCAACAAGCATCATCCAACCCACCCACCTACCAACCTCCCCATAAGAGAAATTTGGAGGATGTAGTGCACCAATTCATCCAAAGCCAAACTACCATCAACAATCAAATCGCCACCGCTTTCAATGACATTCGAATTCAAATCACAAAATTGACCAATGCCATAGGGTTGTCCCAACAAGAGAAAGGAAAATTTCTGGCTCAACATCAAGAAAACCTTAGGGGACAACATGTGATAGAGTCATCCGAGCCCACTAAAGAGAGTTGTGAGCAGCTCAAGGCGGTCACCACCCTTTGGAGTGGCAAACAAATTGACAAGACCATTGTGACAAAAAGTCTCACCCAAGGCCACATTGACAAAAGAGAAAGAGACTAAGGGTGACACCGAGAGGGGTGAGGAGAGTGGAAAGAAAAAATGGTTGATGTAAATGTGCATGCATGTCCCATTTTGGGCCCTTTTTCTCAATTATTTGAA
>CAUOFW020001800.1:0-69866 GCA_963454935.2 Ilex paraguariensis
CCACTAAGAAAGGATCCATGATCAAACGCACAAACTCTTCACAGAGACAGCCTACCTTATACTTATTTCTTGCGCTCGGGCAATTTTACTTTCCTTGTAATCATCACTCTAGTGATCCTCTATTACTTTCATTTAATGTTAAGTACAGTATTCATTTCATTTTTTTTAGATTTAGATTCCATTTATTTGCTACTTTTCATTCTTATTGTTCTCTTTATGGTGTTGCCTATTACATTTTTATTTGGAAAATTATTTAAAATCCTTGCACTATAAGGCATAGAAAAGAATTCAGAGGTAGCCTTATGCCTCGCTACAATTGCCTAAACAGTCACGGTTTTAAAATCTCACACCGGTTCATGTAGGTAAGGTCCTATGTGTTTAAATTTTAAGTCCAATAGGACTTTGGCACGCCCACAGCAATCCAAAAATACGCTAAACAATGATATTACGTCATTAATGACACTTAGTATAACCAATCAATTATATTAATACCATAATTATAAAATTTTACTATTTTAATAACTTTCAATAACTATAATATAGAATAATTGTCATATTGGAACATTGGAGTTCATCAATTGTACGTAACATTTTATATTGGTTGATAATACCACATGTTAATAATGACGTAGTATCTCTTGAAGGTTTGTTCTTCACCCCTCTCTCTCTAACTTCTCTCTTCTATTTTTCTCTCTCTACAAACCATTTGAGTCAACTCCAGGGCTAAGGATGAAGAGTTCAAGACATACTCAACTCTTCTGGAGGCTTGGAGAAGGACGGGGAAGCCTTTACTGCAGCTTGGAAAGAATTGTCAAGCAGTTGCAATTTCATAATTCCCTCAAAATTTGAAATTTAATTTTTAGAATTAAAATTAATGTTCAATTTAATCTCTGAATTTTTCACATAACATACTAGATCTACACTCCGGATTCCTCTCATCTCACAAATCAATTTCCTACCCTATTTAAACATATCAATTAACATTAAAACACCCCACACACCTTCTAGTAATTCCTTAACCACAGTTCGGTTCTCTAATATCCAAACCCGTAACCACACACACCCAAATTCTAATCTGATTTCTAATTTTTGAATACAAATTATTACAATTTACCCACCTTAAAAGAAATTTCGTCCTTGAAATTTAACTCCAATTCACATCTATATCCTAGTAAGACATGTTAATTTTACATAATAGTTCCCGAAAATAAAATATTTACCACGTACCGCTAAGTATCTCGATTCACCTTCATCATAACTACACACCCCTTTAATTACGTTCACTTGATTTCCACTCGATTGTTACACTGTGATACCGTTGTGCAACTCTTATAAAATACTAATCGTGTTGGTATGACCTCAATCAAAATAGCTCGCGCACAAATCATCCCTGAAACTCATTTCCTATAAAATCAAAGTTAATCCACCAACAGATAGGTAAGTCACTAGAAGTAATATCTTTGATATGATAAACCTTATGTTCATCACGAATCAATTCACCAATACCCACAAGTCATCATCCTAAGTAGCTAAACCTAAGGCAGTCTACAGAATCTCAAATCTATGCTTTGAGACTAAGTCAAACCCCGGCTCAACCCAGCCATGTGACAGATGTTATTGTGATCCACGAAACATTATAATAGCATACAAGAGTAACAATTTAGTATAGCAAAACAACTGACAGCATAAAAATTAAAGATTTATGTATAAGCAACTACATAACATACGTATTCTACCCAAATTATTTCACAACCACTGATCAGAAAAGTACATGTTACACATAAGGTTTTTCTTTTATTCTAATTACATGCTTCAGTTACACCCCCTAAACTATACAAGTTCCCTAGAAGTTCACTATGTATAAATCTTCCCGCTTTCACACATCTTAAAAGGGGAAAATAATGTAGGTTGAGCATCAACAATTCAGTAGAGTAACTCAATTTCCAATCAAATGAGTTTGAAAATAACATATTTTCGCATGATTAGGCAAAAGGTAAACAAGATCATTTCATGTAAACAAAGTCATTTAGATAAAAAAAAACTAAACAGTAAAAGAAAGTTTAGAAATATCCTATACAGTGCTACACAGGTGGGCATTCATCCCAATAGATCACTTAGGGTCCATACGAGCATACGATCCAACCTTTTGAGGGACTTGCATCTCGAGAAGATATGCTCCCAAGTCAAAGTTCAACACCCAAGTCCGAAGACTAACTAGGCCACCCAGGTGTTTATAAACTCAATAAGTACCCTCTACAGTCTCAAACTAGAACATAAACCCTCTGTCACTCGACCTGTTTGCACTTACATTTAGTTTAAAAGAATTATGGTATCTCATTTCATACAATCAAATTAATCATTTCAAGCGGCTGTGCATTACTGCACTCATAACCCTAATTCTAATCTGTAATTTCTAGTCCAAGTTCAACAACCCAATCAAATGATTTAAAACATGTTAAACATTCATAAATCATGTAAGTAATAATTTATAAATGAAATTTGAAATGTTGCATCTGTTTTGAAGAAACCCTACATTGCATTGCTTTTCGATTCGAAATTGCCAAAAATAAAAAGATGTTATTTTCGATGAAATTTCATACACATTCAATTAACCTACCTAAGATTGAATATATATATATATATATATATATATTTTGATAAAATTCACCCAAAAATTAGGTCAAATCGCCCCCTGAAGGGCAAAATAAACATTTCACAACACCTATGGCAAACGATGTCGAATTGTTCTAAAATTTTACCCAGACCTTCCTTTGCCTGTTAAGGTTCCAACACCACTAACTAGAGCACCATTGGACATCGAGCGTGCCTTTGGGATGTCTAGTGATCCTCCGGTCCACTTCATTTTCAACCTCCAACAAACTGTAAGTATCTGAGTTATGTTTCAACTACCTTTCTTCTCACCCCAATTTCGCACTCCACCCCGAAAGGCAAAATAAACATTTCACAACACCTTTGGCAAACGATGTCAGATTGCTCTAAAATTTTACCCAGACCTTTCCCTACCTGTTAGGGTTCCAACGCCACTAACCAGAGCACCATTGGACATTGGATGCGCCGTTGGGATGTCTAGTGGTCCTCCGATCCACGTCATTTTCAACCTCTAACAAACTGTAAGTATCTAAATTCTGTTTCAAGTACTTTTCTTCTCACCCTTATTCCATACTCCACAATACTTCTTTTTCCCTTTTTTATAACCCAAACACTCACCACATGACCCTCTTCAGATCCCCATAGGTGAGACCCTTCGAATCAAACTCTAACCTATCCTAAAATTGAAACAAAGTTTGAAGAAAATAAGATTTTACAACTCATGGACAGACATGGAACTGCCTTTTTCACCGCCCAAACGAACTCTAAATTAATTTCTATGGTCACCAATAGATTCCTAGGGTTGTTTTTAGTCTAGAACAATACTCCTGATGCTTTAAAAGCTCAAGAATCAAAGCTTTAATTTTCAAGAACTCCAAACTCTAGCTATCTACTACACCACCCTCACACCACTTCTACAGATCACGGCCACCCATCAAATCACCATCAATCTTCATAAAAAACTCTCAAAAATTATTTATAAACTAAGAATCAAAACAAAACTCGACAGAAAATCAAACTCGTTTCAAAACCCATGAAAACCCAAAAATTCAAAACATGAATTCATGCTTATTCAGTATATAAAACTCTATTTAAACACCAAAAATGAACTCCTAAGGTCCTAATTAGGTAAGAAATATACCCCTTGTAGCTCAAATTAGCCTCTCCCAAAGTTTTGTTATTCCCCCTTCTCTCTTATGTTCCGCTCTGTACAAACCTTTTTAATCAACTCCAAGGCCAAGGACGAAGAGTTCAAAATATACTCAACTCTTCTGGAGGCTTGGAGAAAGATGAGGAAGGCTCTGCTACAACCAAGCAGTAGCTTGGAAAAAATTTCCATGTAGTCGCATTTTCATAATTTCCTCAAATTTTGAAATTTAATTTATATATATATATATATATATATAATTCTCCCTTTTTCTTTTTCTTTTTTAAGGTACATATATCTTAGTTACTTATAGTTTGCAATTTTAAAGGACCCATGGTGAACATGTTTAAAATTGATGGACGAACTCATGAACCACAAGGAAGCCACAAAATCCATACATAATTTTGAGAGAGAGAGAGAGAGAAGAATCTGCATTACCAACTTGGTATTGTACTAAAAAAAATTACACAAATTACGACCCTATAAAGTAAAATTACATCTCAGTAAAGTCCAAAAAGATTATAATCAACAATAAAAACCAAGCATCGGTCCCCCCCCCCCCCCCCCCTTTTTTTGATCCTAACGGCCCCATTGAATTGTTACGTGGTCTGTCGAAAAATTGTAACTTGACTTGGTTAAGTCACAACTGGTAGAAAATCTCAAAGAGACCCATACAGGGCGTCAAATAACTATGAATCTGTTGCGTGGTAAGGCCTGGGTCAATGCTTGCAGTTAGCCAAATAAGAGATGCTTCATTGAGCATTCAGAGAGTATCCTAATACAACTCCACTAATAAGTTCAAAGCAGAAATACGAACATCTAACACTAGTTGCTGATAATCTCATCAAACTGATCGTGCACTCATTTATACAAGCCATTTTAATTTATCACCACTATAATTACATTAATGAATGAATGATAACTATTACACATCTCAAAACTACAACAAACAAAAATAAGTTCATCTACAAAGCCAATCACATCCAATTTCCCACTCCTTTCATCTGTACAAACCAATCAAACAGCCGAAAGGCTGGCCCATTTTCCAAGTTCCTAAGGATCAGCATAATAATACAACTTGAATCTATTTGACAAAGACAAACCTGTTGCTAGTGGTCGAGCTCTAAAAAAATCTGAATCCTCTTGTTCGGTTGGGTCATCTGCAAATGCAACATCATCTCCAAGAAGTCTAAATGAGATTCGGCGAGAGTTTATCTGCCTAGGGAAATCGAAGTACATGGCTATTTCAGCCTTCACTTCTGGTAACCGATACTCCGCAACAGTGAACATGTTGTTAGGTTCCTGTTAATAAATCATAAAACGTTCTCATTAAATGTTGAAATGCCATACTACGTTTTCACTAAGACATTTTTTCCCAGTATTAAAGGAGTAACAACTAAATTTCTTGTTCCAAAACTAGGCCCATCCAAGAAAAAAGCAAGCATAACGGATAAAGGCATTCAAAGTATATGAGGGCTGATCCCATCTTATATAGGTTCTCGGAAGGACTGGGTAGTGCATAAACCAACTTATGCCTCTACTAGCAAAAAATAGCTGCCTTAGACTTATTTCTACATACCCACTTTACAGCCCAAACTTCTACTGTTGCACTAACCGATGATGTACTCTTCACAAACCCTAGCTTTCAACAATAGCTTGGGAGTTTGTACACGAAATGCTTGCACAAAAAAGACAAAGACACAAAGTTAATATAAACATCAAGACCTTGAACACCAGTGGCTGTTTTACAGGGAGTTGCACAGGCTCTCAGCTCCCAATTCCAACATGCCCCAAAATAGGGTGACCGCCAACATCTAGGGTTCAAAGCATGCTCTTCCATTTTTAGGTTAGCAATCTTCAAAAACACTTACAATTCTAGATTTTGAGAGCCGTGTGACAAGACTAAAGTTGGCCAAATAAAACATTTGCCAAAATCTAAGACAGGTATGCACAAAGGTGTAGTATGGCAACTAAACAACTCTATATTGGGGAACTAGGCCGAGGACCACCTCAGTATTTAGGGCATGTGGTATAACTTCTAATCACTACCCCCCTAGAACTCAGCAGATGATGGCTTAAGCATATGGTTATTAATTTTAAAATAAATTATGTCCTTCATGCGAATAGTCACAAGAATTTTGTTAGGTAATGTGAAGATGACTTTAGAACTGGTAAGTTATCACGTCATTAAATAGTATATTAAGCAATCATAATTAAGAGACTTAATCCAAAACACTTCAATTTTGATTTGTTAGTATAAAAAAACTTGAGCCAATAAGGAGAAGCCATATTTAGCACGTTCTTCCGAATATGGCAAGCATTCACTATGGATTACGAACTGATGATGCTAATGTTGTTTCAGAGAGCAAGGATTCTGCAAGCTTGAGTTGTGAAGATTCATCAAAACTACTAACAACATGAAGACCTCAATCTGGCAACATGGACGATACACTAGGAATCTTGAGACGAGAAGGGGAAGAAGAAAGAAGATAAGAAAGTAAGAGATTAATTTAAGCCCCCTAGCAAGTGAAAGACTGCCTCCTTATCCTACTTACATGATTTAGATGCCAACATCCTCAACACTTCAAGGACATTCAGAACTATAAACCGGAACTAAAGAAGCAGCTTGCCAGTTACAAACCTAGAAGAGTTTATAAAGATGTAAAAGATACACCACCACCACAAAGCAAACACTCATTTAATGTGTCATAGCTAGGTCAAGTTCCGCATATTTGATCTCATACCATGGCATAATGTATTGTTCGAAACTGGCATATTTCTGTGAGTCACATGGATCAAATTAGTTGAGGTTGGTTGAGGAATTTTGATTATTGCATTGAAGATTGAATATATTCAAGCTGGATGAGATAAAGCTTACTTGAAGATTGGATTGAAGATTCAAGAAGATGATCAAGTTAATCTCATGGCATTCACACTCCAGTTAGGACTCATAAGTGAACTTAGATACCTTAGTAAGCTTTGAAATTATTTGAAAAATATTGTCGAGACTTGATTTACGTGATGTATACTTAGTCTTACATTTTTGGTATCAAAAACTTGATTTTTAAGTGTAAAATACGATCCAAGTATAGACAACATTCAAGCAAAACCTAAGCATTGTTTGAGGTCAATTGGATTAGTTTCGGATGGTTTCCAATAGCTAGGGCTCACCTAGCATAGGCTTCTTGCTCGAGCCAAAAAGTTGATACAAGTTCTAATAAACAATTGTAACTCGCACTTGCCTTTGGCTTGCTTGAAGCCCGAATGAGCCCAAGCGCGCTAAAGTGAGAGATTGCGCACTCGAGCGACTGTGGTGTATAAGAATCCTGTTTGAATTAGGATAACTTCCTCAACTCTGTTAAATAGGTTTTTTATATAAAAATGAATTTCTAAGATGTTTTTCATAGAGAAAAACAAAGGTTTTGAAGAGATCTTTCAATTCAAAAACCCTAGGAGCCATTACAAGTTTTCTCAAATTAATTCAAATCCAAAGAAAGTCATGAAGATCCGAGAAAGATCAAGATTCAAGGAGGACATGCTAGCAGCATTCCAGGAGGAGTGTGACCTAACCTTTGTCGGAGGAGCCAATGATCTGTGAGTTGAACTATAACAGTGAGTTTGTTGAGAGGAGCACAAGACAAGAGGATACCTAACAAGGGGTTGTTAGTACATGAGTTTGTATTGCCAATTTCAAATTTTCAATACTACAAAGTTAGGCTCGACTAGATCCCATGGTTTTTCTCCCAAGGGTTTCCACGTTCAAAATTTTATGCCTTAGTTATGTATGATTATTTGCTTTTAGATCTTCAAACACACTAGATCAGTATATTTGCATTGAACAATCTCATTTGACTATTTGGAATATGATTTATGATTATTGAATGAACTAGGTCATTAAAATTCTTAATTGGTAATCGTGTCTGCCTATGAAACACGGATACTTCGTCAAGGTTGGGGCGCCCGCATCAAATACAATATTCGTTGGATACTTGGTGATATGTATTGGATAGACTTTATACGTATCTACTAATTAGTAAAATATGTTGATACTTCGCGAATATTTCTACATATGGAGCAAGATTTGTAATTTTTAATTTTAATTTATATCATCTCTTTCTGAGTTCTCATGCAATACAAAACATTAACAAATTTCATTCGACTTTGAAGACACGAGTATTATTTAAGTATTATCTACTATCACATGTCAAAAGAGTATAAAAAATTAGTTACACTACAATCTTAAAAACAAATACTTGTACGCAAACCAACTAGTTAGTTCTGATTATTTTAATGGGTCACATTCACATGATGATATATCATAATGAGACAATATTACACTTTTTTCAAGGTAAAAATTACTAATTCTGCTTACTATTGTTAAAAAACTACTAAAACTTGCAATTTTTAAAGTTGTTAGACAATAGTAAAATATAAGACGTATCCTGATTGTACCTATATCTTATTTTTCTAAATTTTTTCATATCGTTGTATTCATATCGTATCGTACCCATTTCTCATATCTATATCCATTCTTCACAAGTTTATGCAAATACCTACCCCCCGTTTCTCCCCTTCCCAATGTCCATTTAGGGTTTAACCAGACATCGATCTGCGCAATCTCACAGGTCATATAAGTGTTATCCATGACTTGGACATGCATCCAACTACTGCATGTTAGCTAAATGAAATTTTGCCATTTGACAAAACCAGTTGTAGCAATGTAAAGTTTCCCAGCACATAAGATGTTATACTACTATGAGAAAAAAAGCCACATCAATAGGAGAAAATACCATTGCACATATTCCCAGCAAATAGATGTTTCATTACTTGGAGGAAAAAAAAGTTCATGTGCGTGCTAGATCTTGCACAATATAAAAACGAGAACAGATCTCTCCCTTGGTGAACTCGAGTGAGTCAGTTGAGTGGTCAACCACGCTGCTTGGAACAGCCTGTGAGATCCGGTGGTAACCTGGAACGGTAATGGGAGACCCTCGCGGATCAAAGGAACGATCCAGTAAGGCTGAAAAAAGGTCCTGGAACAAAGAAGAACAAGGTAGAAGGGAGCCGGAGTATTTTCCGGCGTATCCCCTCCGACGATCAAGTCAGTTTTTGAGAGAGAGGAAGAGAAAACACTGAGTATAATTTGTAGCAAAAGTTTCACCTCCTGTTCTTGCCTTTAGTGAGGAGTATTTATACCTCAAATACTCATGATTGTTGTCAGTGTGGTCAGTAGGTGATCATTAGATACAGGCAACGTGCGCACTGATTCCTATGAGAAATGTCTTCTCTCTTAACTACTCGGGACCCCGAACAATCAAGTCTGTGTCATCGGCCTGCCGACGGTTCAATGAGCTCCTCTCGGGGAGGATGCAATAAATGCCCAGTCTTAGAGACATTTATTGCCTTTCACTTCTGAGCCTTACCGCATTGAATGCAGTCTCATCAAGGGAATGGTGTAATTAAATGCTTGTTTTCCCAAGTCGCGTGTCAGCAAGGTCATGCGGTCTTTCTGTCTCTGATGTGACACAATATGCCACGCGTCCATTCCTCATTGGCTGTGGCCCCTGCCTTCCTATGCCTTCTGACACCAATTGTGTAAGACGAGGTCATAGTAGCTAACCTAGCCTAGCCTAGCCTAGGCTAGTGACCAGTACATCAATAACCTCTGCTGGAGTTGAGAACTTCATCATGGATGAGAGGGGGTACATCTCGGTACCGAGGAAACGGTACATCTTGAATCCGAGAGGGGGGAGGCCTAGCGACCGATGTACCATATCAGACCGAGGGTACGTGTCGGTATATAAAAACGTACTGGATGCCACTCAATCCATGATAAGTACCTCGGGGTAGAGGGGACTTGTGACCCCGATGGGTACGTGATATTCGATAAACAAGGATCAGTGACATCGAGGACACGTGTCTTCATCTTGGAGTATTCCGGAAATGTCCCATCAACTGCCCCCAGCCTTCGATCTTCTAACACCGAGGACACGCGTTGTAAGGAGACGAAGGGTTTTGCAACAACCCCAACTGCTTCATCATTGCCCCTAGCCGTTTTCCCTGCTTAGGATATTAGGTCGCTAGTGGGTACCTCCTCCATAGGAAGTGTTCACTTATATGGCAGGGGGGAAGACGACTCTCTTCCGATGTGGGATTGCCTTAGGAAAGGGTCCTATTGGCGAAGAGAGGTAAAGGCTACTGGGGCTCGGTGCCGCCAGGCCAGCCGGAATCCTTCAAGTGGAGGGATGAGATCCGTAGTGATTTCTACCCCTTACAGTCCACATCATAAATCAATTCACCAGATATACGGTGCTAAAGAGGGAGTAACAATTTAGCAGCGTGATAAACCATATAATACCTGGAGAGCAGATACCTGTAAATATAATACAACTGGAGATATGAGTCTATCTTCCAAAATGTTTGATGGCATATCCCATATATTTACATCGGAAGAAGGTGAATGGGTAACTCAAAGCTTGATTGCACTGAAACCATCAAGACGAAATCCTGCCAGCATTGGTGAGGCTGGGGATAGATACTGTTCTAGAACAAGATCGTTGTCGGTTAACCCCTCGGCCTCAATTGGAACCTGAAAGAGAAAAGAATGATTATGAACGGCTATACACATTATATTTATATTAAATAGCAGACTTAATCACGATGGCACAAGAAATGAAGCATTAGTAGCAACTTGAATCTGTTTAGTTGAGGAGGTTTCTCCAACCAGTTTCTTACATTTATCTGGTCAGAGCCTTGTGTTGATGTTAGCCCCGTGTCGGTTCTCACAGGACTTCCAAGTACCAGGATTCTTTTGGCATGAAGACATGGATCACTTTCAACTGGTCCTCCTAAAGAGGCACGCCTATCAAGTTGTGAAAATGGGTTTTCATCTAGAGAAAAAAGATTAAAGTCTCTTTCAAAATTGACAAAACTTGAATCAGGTCTCTGCAGACGTAGTGTTATCCAAATGATGCGGCATCGAACAGGATTCCAGAATGAAAATTTTATATGTCTAGGAACTGTTTCCCCTTTAAAAGATTTTCAGGCCCATAAACTTCTGAGGAAGATGTGACCAGGGATCGGACATCCCATTTTCCCATGCATGATCTTTCTTCCTTGTGTATTCTATTGCTCACCCAGAATTGGACCTGTAATCGTATGAGACAGCTCATCAACAAAAAGTAGGAGTGTTTTAGCTGGACATGCAAAAATCAGAAGAAAAATAAAACGTAGATGACTATAAGACAAGTGACTCCATTAGCTCAAATTTGAACAGAAAATCTCGTGAAAAAGAAAACTGAAAAAATGTTTTAATTAAACTGGGTAGATATCTTCAAGAGAGACTTTTTCCAAAAGAAACAAAAGTGGAACGAGCAATTATTGTCATAGCATACTACTCAGCTGCAGTATATCAGCAAATAGCCAACGTAACCATACTATCTCAGCTGCAGTTTATGTCATAGCAAAATACTCAACTTCAGCACAAGAACGAGCAATTATTGTTTGCTTCTTGCTTGTCCAGCAGATAAGAGAATCATCTAAAAAAAATAGAAATCAGTGGCAGATTTGCAATCCATAGCATCGCCAGCCCTTTAAACCCTAAAATCCATAGAAAAAGAGGAAGGAAATAATAGACATTGATGCATACTACCTCGAAGATATAGAAAAATGCGAAGAACAACAACTCAGTGAACAATGGTAGGTGAGATAACAAATACACTCACAATGTGAACAGTATAAGAGATATCTAGGCGAGTAACAATAAGATATACCAACTCCCAACAATAGTATTAATGCGTTATAGTGCATGGTCAGGCAAGAGACCGTCATCCGCAGAAGAATACCAAGATTGAGTTCCATAGTTGTCTCAACTATCCGATTATCTGATAAGCGAACTCACTGAATAACATTTGATGCATAATTGGACTAAGATAACCTTTGAGAGAAGAAGCAACTTGAATCCCTAAGAAATATCAAAGCTGATCCGAGTCGTTCATTTAAAAATGATCATGCAACTGACATTTCAAGAGTTGTATGCCATAGGTGTCATTGCTAATTAACCCTAATTAGTATATAAATCAGAATAGTTAAAAAGTAAAATTGGTGTGATAAAATAACTAAAAACAAGAACTTAAGATCAATTAGGGTTTTGTACGGGAATTAGGGTTGTTAATATTTTATGTCCGAAGCTTCAGTGTTTAATGCAAAATTATCAAAGAATACAAGAAGCAAATATGGAGGCTTGAAACAACAAAGGCCAAAGTGTAATTTCACCAAAGGAAGAGTCAGCACACATGCAAGTTACAAATCCAGCAAAGCTCCACCATCCGGACGGTGGAGGGGCGTCCGGACGGTCCATCTTGATGGCTATCTCCATCTTTCCACCTCATGCTTCCTAAAACGGCTAAAAATAGCCATGCCCTCCTTCATTTTTCGGAGGCCGGAACCAAGAGAGCTCCAGAGAGAAATCCAAGAGAGAAAAGAAGAAAAGGAGAAAGAGAAAGAGAAAGAGAAAAAAAAAGTTACAAAACGATCCGGTCCGTGATGCACTTTAGTCCAAACTTTGAACTTCTGCATTCCTGTTGTATCTTTCTATTTGGATTGTTGAACTGTCGTCACCTTTTTCTCATAACCGATAATAAAGGTGATTCTGTTTTAGTTGTTCCTTGTGAAAGATATTTTAAATTTTGTATTTTAATTCTAATTGTAATGAAAATTGCCTACACTCCTTGCTTGTCTGTAACAATGGGGCGTGAGTAGTCACTTATATCCTTCAGTAAGAGATAAACATATGTACTATACTGGTTAAATTTTGAAATGCTGATGTTTTATATATTTATATATCTATGTATTATATGTTTTATGCATGATACACTGATGTATGTACTTTTGGTGTTGTGTCTGGAAGTATGTCATCAGTGCATCATCAACCTGCCAGTAAAACAACCATGGCATTCCTATCGGTATGGCTTGTCCTCCACCGGAACACTGAAGATGTTAATTGATGCATGGTACAAAACTTAAATGATCCTCATGAATGGCTTATCCTTCTGGGTTATTAGGGTTAAACTTATATATATATAGATATAACTATCAAATTAATGACCTAAGTGATCCTCATGAATGGCTTGTCCTTCTGGATTACTCAGATTGTTTAACTGGTATAAATGATAATATTATCAATCTAACAACCACGACATTCCTGTCGGTATGGTTTATCCTTCACCAGAATGCTGAGGATTTTTAATTGGTATATATGTATCAGAGATGAAGTCAAATGAATAATTCAAGTATTCCTCATGAATGATTTTTCCTTCTGGTTTGCTTGGATTAATCACTTGATACATCTATAACTAGCTAACCTAAGAAGTTGTTGTGTGTATGACTAATACCACCAGTTGACCTAAGAAGTGACTGTGTTATGGTTTATTATGTACTCACCTACTATTATGGAGACAAATGAATAATTCAAGTGATCCTCATAAATGGTTTGTCCTTATTTGCTTGAATTAATCAATTGTCATGGATACTACCAGCTAACCTAAGAAGTTGTTGTGTGATGGTTTTTATACATTAGACCTACCAGTTGACTTGCCATTAACATAGAAGTTGATTGTTGTAAGGTAGCATTTCCAGTATTTAACCAATATAACGCATATGTGATTCTTGAACTGAAGGATATTTTTTATTATCTAAATCTATCTGCAACATAAATATTTACTTAAACTAGTTATCAATCTAAGCTAACATCACAAGCTATCAAATGTTGTCCTATTTAAGATAAACAACTTTACTATTTTTATTCTATTTTCTAATTACACACTCTTCGTGGGATTGATACTTGGACTTAAAATCGAGAAAACTATAATTCGACCACTTATACTTGGGTGTATAAATATTAATTCAATCACGAAAAAGGTGCGAATCAAGTTTTTGACGACGTTGCCGGGGAGTTACGGTAATTTGAAATTAAATAAAATACAAAAGTTGTTTATTTGTATTATATGTCTATAAAGTGCATTTTCTTTTTAAATAGTTTATGTCTATTCATTCATCCGTAGGATCTGTAAATCAATCAGCTCCTTCATCTTCATCTACACCAGAATCATTTGAATTAAGTATGGCTAGAAACGTACCTAGGGCAGAACAACCTAGGGAACAAAAAGTAGTTCAAAATATTCGACCATTAAGAGAATATCTACACCCTACACGAACTAATGTTCCGTCATGTTTTGCTTTTCCAACAGATGTTCCAAATCTTAGTATTAAACCAGGAACAATACAATTATTACCACAGTTCCATGGTCTAGAAACTGAAAACCCTTATGTTCATATGAAAGAATTTGAAGAAGTCTGTGGAATATTGCAAGATAATTCCGAAATGATTAGACTAAAACTATTTCCTTTTTCTTTAAAAGATAAAACAAAACAATAGTTTAGTTCTTTAAGAGTCAATTCAATCACAAACTGGCAAGCTTTACAAGCTGAGTTCTTTAAAAAGTTTTTTCATATCCATCGTACAAATACATTACAAGGTCAAATAATGAACTTTTCTGTAAAAGAAGGAAAAACTTTTTATCAATGTTGGGAAAGATTTAAAGATCTTTTCTAAGTTTGTCCACGTCATGCATTTGAAAATTGGACCTTAGTTGATTTTTTCTATGATACTCTTCCACCTGCAATGCGATAATTTGTTGAAATGATGATGCAGGAAAAATTTATAAGTAAAAATCCTGAAGAAACATTTCAATTTTTTAATACTATTTCTGAGAGTTCCCAGATTTCGAACTCAACTTCTTCAAACATAATAGAAATTAAGTCATCTACATTTGAAAGAGAAAAATATGTGTTAAAAGAAGATGATGATTTAAGAGCGAAAAAGGCAAGTTTATGTCGAAAACTACAAGCTTTAGAGATGAAAAAAATAAAATAAGTATCTGTCATTTCAATTACTGATCAAATCTGTGAAATTTGTGCGTTGTCAGGACATCCAGCAATAGAGTGTCCAACTATACCTGTATTCAAAGAAGTGTTAATTGAACAATTTAATGTTATTCCGACTTATAATAATAAGCCTTATTTGAATCCATACTCTGAAACTTATAACCCAGGATGGAGAAATCATCCGAATTTTAGTTGGAGAAATACACAACCTACAAATCAAACACAAGGACCACCACAACCACAAAATCAAACACAAAGACTCAAACTCTCTAATTTCGTGTCATGTTCATATCTTCTTAAAGGGTCTTGTCAAATTTTTGACACCCCTAATATTAAATATACTACACTATTCTAACATTAATGACTTGGAAGGCCATTTCTAATGATCTGAGGATTTTTAAACTCTTACTTTTATGAAAATGTTAGTATTTTATTATATGACCTTGTCCATTAAAACATAAATATAGAAATTTTTATGTCTCTCAACGTGTCTATAGCCTACTTTTCTAAAATTATGTGATGGGGATTGTGTAGGAATTGGAAATATATTATAGATTAGTTATGAGAGTTATTTAGATACTTTTAGTATTTATTTTTTCAGTATTTTCTTTTAAGGGTTTATTTGTCATTATTTATTTATTTTAGATTTTTAGTTTTCCTATATAAAAGGATGCATGTAAGGCTTTCATTTAGATTAGAGTTTGATTATTATTGAATATTGATATTGCTTCCTTCTTAAATTCTTTCTTTTTTGTCATCTCTATTTCTTCCCTTCTTAATCTATATCAATTTGGTATCAGAGCTAATACAATCTACATTAATTTGGTATCGGAGCTATTACGATCTACATCAATTTCCTACCTGCCCTAGAGAAAAAGGTTGAGATCTTTGAAGTTAGAGTTGCAAATAAAAAACATTCACTTGGCCAATAATGTGAAGAGTGTAGAGGAATAAAAAATCAATTATCTGAATTAACAACTAAACTTTCCCACTTGACTAAAATTCTTGCAAGTCAGCAAATGAAAGAAAATAAGGACAAGTCCCTAGTTTCACCTAATATTGGACACCCGCATAATGATAGCTATATTTTTGTTCCATTGGACTCTCATGCTTTCCATCATTCACAATATACTTTCAATCGTTTGAACATTGATACTAGTGATGACATTATTATTGATCCTATCTTATCGGAGCCAAAAGTTGAATCATCACTAATCCTTGAACTTGAGAAAAAATCTATTCAGTTGGTTCCTATACAAGATGTTGAACATATTGAACTATCTATTTCAGAATCTGTTGGCGAATATTTTGTATCTACTTTTCCGAATCATGATGGCATTGTTGTGGATTCTTCTTTACCTAAGATTGTTGACATTGTTATGGATTTTGTCCCACTTGAGAGTGTTAACTTTGTTTCTTTGCCTACTGTCAAGTGTTAAATTGAGTCTGTACTTTCTTATTTTCAGCACCAAGGCATTATTGTTACTCTTTTTTCATCGATATCTTGTCCCATTGAATACTTTATGTTGAAACCTAATGAGAATTGTTTTGTTATTCTCGAGTTTGGATCTAATGCTTATTTGCTTAATTTTTCATTGAATGTTAGTATTAGTTTAGATTTTTAATTAGAGGACATGCTACTTAATCGAGGTACTTCGGAACCTCCTATTTTGTTAGCCAGTGTTTCTACAAATAAAGATTCTTGCATTTATTTTAATCGATAGAAAGATGTTGATATTTCTTTCATTCTCGATAAGGCATTCTATCATCTTCATGCTACTCTCTTAGGGTACTTTTACTTTGAAGACTCTCCGGAGGAGAATTTTTCTTAGTCGGAGGAGAATGATAGGGGACTGTGTAAGAATTTAATAGATATTATAGATTAGTTATGAGAGTTATTTAGATACTTTTAATATTTATCTTTTAAATATTTTCTTTTAGCTTTTGAGGGTTTATTTGTCATTATTTATTTATTTTAGGGTTTTAGTTTCTCTATATAAAGGGATGCATTAAGGTATTTATTTATATTAGACTTTGATTATTATTGAATACTTATATTACTTCCTTCTCAAATTATTTCTCTTTTCTCATCCTTTTCTATCTCTCTTATTATCCCTAATTCTTCCCTTCCTAGTCTACATCACTCCGTGTTAGTATATTCATGTCCGGATCATGGTTGGAGATGACACTTTACAGACACTTCACCATCAAATAGAAGCTTTACGTACAATGTAAAAGTACTTTTTTTTAGTATGTTGTTGTGTTTTGGAATTAGGGGAACTAAAGATTCAACTAGAAGTTGCAAATATTTAAACAAAGGGCCTTCATAATACTTCAGAGGGATCAAGCAAGCAGTCAAGGCTCATTTAGTAGACAGCAAGCTACATTTTTTAAGCCACCTTAATTCTATTCTACATCAGCCCCATGCACAAGGCCACTCTCATGGAGGGGAAAGCCGATGTCGTCACCACCTAGACGCATTCCCTCCTCTCCTCGACATAAGGCATGTTTAAAACTTCCAGAAAGTGGCCCAAACATATTGTAAGTTCCACAATCAAGAACACTTGATGGACGCTAAAAGATTCTCCCTATGGAAGAATAATGTAGCATGGACTTTTCAAGATAGGAGCAAGGACAAACACTCCGAATATTTTTTTTGAATATGTATAAAGATGGCCAAGAATACCAAAGCATGCAACACGTAACATACATTCCTGATGGGACATTTTCTGGACACTCCAATTTAGCAACACGTGTACTCGGTGTCAAGAAATACTCTCTGCTATGATCACGACACGTGCTCGTCAGATCATGATCCCTCTTCCCCCGAGATGGTACTATGCATAAGGATCTACGACGCTGGTATGCACGGGCAACACGTATTCCTCGGTCGAATGGGTGGGTACATCGGCCCCTAACCGTACTAGGCCCTCGGCACCGATGTGTACCCAATACATCGGCGTTCCTGTTCCTGCAGGACTATTGATAGACAGGTCATCAGCCTAGGCTAGGCTAGATTAGCCATCATGACCTGGTCTTACCTAGATGGTATCAGGACGCACAGGAAAGTAAAAGACTCAACCAAAGGGGAGCTGACACGTGGCGTACTGTGTCAGATCAGAGGCAAAAAGACTAGAATGCCCTTGCTGACACTCGACTTGGGAAAACAAGTATTTAATGCATCTTTCCCTTAATGAGACAGCATTTAATGCGTGAAAACCCAGAAGTGAAAGACAATGAATGTTCCTGTAACCGAACATTTAATATATCCCAGCCGAGTAAAGGTCATTAAACGCTCAACAGACCGAGGGTGATGCATTAGTTGCTCGGGGTCCTGAGCAGTTAAGGAAGGTGTCATTTCTCCTAAAAACCAATGCGCACGTTACCCACCTCTAATGATCACCTACTAGCTATACTGACAGCAATCAAAAGTTTTTAAGGTATAAATACTCCTCACAAAATGCATGATGAGGTACACAATAAACCCTCTCTCAACCTTCATACAGTGTTCTCTTCTTCCCCTCTCTCAAAGAAAAGACTTGATCGTCGGAGGGGATACGCCGGAAAACACTCCGGCGCCCTTCTAACCTGTTTTTCTTTGTTTTAGGAACCCCCTTCAGTTTTTCAGGATCACTCAGGCGACTCATACCAACGATTGATTATCCACCTTCGACCCCCACAACCTGTTCAACTAGCAAAATCAACCATCCAATTTCAGATACGTGTTCACCACGGGAGAGATCTGTCCTCGTATTTATATTGTGCAAGATCTTGCACGCACAATCTGGCACCGTCTGTAGGAAACAACTAGTTTTCTTAGTTTCTTCTCTAGAAAGAACAGTGACCATGGTGAATACTCGACAGAAAGGGAAAAGTCCCCAGCAAAGAAGTCTTGAGTTGCAAGCTCCACGTCATAATGGAGGGAGGGGTCACGCTAATTACGACAAAAATGTCTCTATTCAGTCAAGGGGGCTTACTCCTCAAACCAGCATGGGCATCAGGTCAGGAGGATCCGCCCCCTTGGCTCGTCAACTGGCGGAGGTGATCGAAGAAAAGTTTGGGGATCGCCTACGACAATTGGAAAAAGATAATGTGAATATCCTAAGTCGGCTCAACAAATTCGCCGCCTCCGGCGAAGGATCGAGGGACTCGTTCCTTTCTCGTGGGGAAGCGAAAACTAAGGACCAGAGGAATCATTTAAATAATAAGATTGAAGGCTCCAGGGCCCCAAAGCGTTCAAGAGCCAACGAGCACCCCCTCGACGATCATTCCAGGAAGGCAAGGCCTTTAGCCTTAGACGACCTCCAGCGAGGACTGTCAAGGCGAAGGAAGGGGGACGAGTCCGAGGAGGATTCAACCCTTTCCACGCGACGCCCAAAGAAGGGGAGCCCTATCAGTGAACTTGGAAACCTCAAAAGACATCCCTTTGGGGTGGAAACTGATCTCAGAGCTCGGTTGGAATCCAGGAGAAAGGGCAGGGCTGTCCGGGATGATGCTGAAGACTAGACCATGCAATCACCTTTTATCAGGGATATCCGAGAGATGAAGGTACCCAAAAAGTTCGTCGTGCCAAGATTTAAAACTTACAATGGGTGATCAGATCCCGAAGCTCACCTCAGGCAATACAAGCAAATGATGTCCCTATATCATTCGGATCAACAGCTCCTCTACCGAGTGTTTTCCATGAGCTTGGGAGATTCCGCAATGAAGTGGTTCGAGGCTCTCCCCCCCAACAACATTGGATCATGGAAGGAGTTGACGAGGCAATTTCTAGCCCGATTCATTACGGGGAGTAAGCGGCCTAAAGACGTTGGATCATTACTGACGCTCAGGCGGAGGGAATCCAAAATCCTTTGCCAGTACGCCATCCAGTACTGGGAAGAGGTTAATGAGGTAGAGGGGTGTTCGGAAGTCATGGCAGCAGCATCCTTCAGGCTTGGCTTGGCAAGGGACACGGACCTGTACCGATCCTAGACTAAAAAGACTCCCTCGGATATGGGCAAGTTGATGGCCCGAATAAACAAGTACTCTAGGATCGAGGACGAAATGGAGAGCAGCAAAGGCAGAAACCCCCCACCTAAGAGAAAAGAAAGGGAGCGGGAAGACACTTCTCGAAAGGGGCTGGTACCCCCTCCGGGAGGGTCATTCAAAGGTGTTCACACTATGTTCAAGGAACCCATCTACAGGTTGCTCCATAAGATCAAGCATGAGCCGTTCTTCAAGTGGCCGCCCAGAATGCAGAGCGATCCCTCCACCCGTGATCAAAAGGTCAAGTGTTCCTATCATCGGGATTTCGGTCATCGCACCGAAAATTGCAGAATATACAAATCTTTCTTGGAAAGGCTAGTCCAGGACAGTTACTTAAAAGAGTACATAAAACCAAAGTCAGAAGAGAGACACGGTCTTGCCCCGGCCGTGGAGCAAGACAATGTCATAGACGTGATCCATGTATGTCCACTGGATCGCCCGACGTCCAAGGAGCTTGAGTCCGACCTCAAGAGAGTAGCCTTTACGAGAAAGACTGCAGAGAGTGATGGGGGGCCACCCAGCAAGAGGACCAAGATTGGCAAGTCAGGCATCACGTTCTCCGACGCGGACTTGGCAAGCGTGGTGACTCCCCATAACGACGCCCTGATCATAACCCTGAAGATAGGTAGGTTCGACGTCAAGAGGGTGTTGGTGGACTCCGGGAGTTCCTCGGAAGTGATGTACTCAGAGACCTTAAAGCGGATGGGCTTTGGCCTCAAGGACCTTACCAAGGTCAGGACGCCCCTCGTCGAATTTAACGGCTCGTTCGCCTTGCCCATAGGCAAAATCACATTGTCAGTTGTCACGGGTCCCTTCACCATCAATACGGAGTTTGTCGTGATCGATACGGACTCTCCCTACAATGTGATCATGGGACGAGCATGGTTGCATGCGCTAGGAGCGGTGCACTCCACTTATCACCAAAAATTAAAAATTGTCACGCCAGAAGGGATCATGGAGATCCGAGGGGACCAAGCGTCAGTGAAAAACTATTTTTACTCGGCTGTAAGAGCGGGGATTTTCACCCAAGAGAAGGGGCGCGCCCCAGAAGAGATCCTGAAAAAATAGCAATCACAGTCCGGGCGTACAGGAATGGATGACCCCCGGACTGACCCGACGGAACGATCGGTGGAGGACCTCCGAAAGGTGCCCTTGGTGGATGATGAAGAGGAAAGGTACTTCTTGATTGGAACCGCGATGCCATAGCCGAACAAGAGGAGATGATTGACTTCTTGAGAGGAAATACAAACGTGTTCGCTTGGAGCGCAATTGAGATGAAGGGAGTGGACCCCAAAATAATCACACACAAGCTGCATGTCGACCCGACACACAAGCGAGTAAAGCAGAAGCCACGACGCATGGCACCGCACCTCACCCGGGCGGTTAACGAGGAAATCGATAAACTCCTGGAGGCCAATACCATCTAGGAAGTACAGTTCCCAGAGTGACTGTCTAACACGGTCTGTGCGAAGAAAAAATGGGAGAAATGGCGTGTCTGCGTAGACTTCACTTATCTAAACAAGGCGTGTCCCAAGGACAACTATCCCCTGCCAAAGGTGGACCAGTTAGTGGATGCCACTGTCAGATATCAACGTATGGACTTCTTGGATGCCCGAGCAGGATATCATCAGATCCCTCTCCATCACCCGGATCAGAAAAAAACGGCGTTTATCACTCTAATGGGGGTTTACTGCTACAAAGTAATGTCATTTGGGCTGAAGAACGCCGGGGCAACATACCAGAGACTGATGAATCGGATGTTCAAAAGACATATCGGCAACACCATGAAGGTCTACATTGATGATATGTTGGTAAAGAGCAAACAAAGTTGTGACCACCTGGTGGATTTGGCGAATACCTTCTCCACCCTTAAAGAGTATGGGCTGAAGCTGAACGCCGCGAAGTGTATTTTCAGAGTGGAGTCAGGTAAATTTCTCGAATATCTGGTAAGTCAACGAGGAGTCGAAGCTAACCCGGATCAGATTCAAGCGATCCTAGACGTCCGGAGCCCCCGAACAGTCCGAGAAGTCCAAAAGCTCACAGGGATGCTGGCAGCACTTAACCGTTTCATCTCGCGCTCCTCGGACAAATGCAAACCCTTTTTTAGGGCCATCAAGGGGGCCGAGAAGGATACGTGGACCCAAGAGTGTGAAGACGCCCTGGCAGAAATCAAGGAATACCTCAGGGCTCTCCCGACCCTATCCGTCCCTATCCAGGGGGAAACGTTATTCTTGTACTTATCCGTATCAGAATTTGCCGTCAACGGGGTACTCATTCGTGAGCATGAGCACTGCCAGAAGCCGGTTTATTACATAAGCAAAGTGCTGCTGGACGCAGAGACAAGATACCTGCCCCTAGAGAAACTCGCTCTATCCCTGATCACAACTGCGAGAAAACTAAGGCATTATTTTCAGGCGCACCCAATTACTGTCCTTACCGATCAGCCTTTAAAGGCCATTTTGAGGAAGACAAACCTCTCTGGAAGGATTTCCAAGTGGGCAGTAGAGCTGGGAGAACACGACATTCATTTCAAACCTCGAACCGCTATAAAGGGTCAGGTATTGGCGGACTTCATAGCAGAATTTTTCGGGGAACCTCCCGTCCCGGAAAGGCCACCTCCCGGCATAACGTCCCCAAAAAATTGTAAGGGACTGCCATGGCTTTTATGTGTAGACAGTTCCTCCAACAATAAAGGGTCCCAATCTCTCCAGATGGAATGGTCGCCGAACAAGCCGTTCGGCTGAGATTCAAAGCATCCAATAATGAAGTCAAGTATGAGGCCCTTATCTCAGGGCTTCGATTAGCCGAGACGACAGGAGTTACGGACTTAGTCGTACAGTGCGATTCCATGCTGGTAGTCAACCAGGTTAACGAAGAGTTTGAGACAAGGGACCCTAGGATGAAGGCTTACCATCACGAGGCGACAACTGTAATCCGCAAGTTCAGAAAGATTGAGATCAAGCAAGTATCCCAAGACAAGAACGCGTATGTCGACGCCTTGGCTAGCCTAGCCTCAGCACTAGATTCCTCTCTGCCACGCAGAATCACCATAGAGTATCTTCCCACTTCCAGCATAGATAAAGCTCCAAATGGCCGTCCAGGAATCACACAAGCTGCCTAGCTGGATTGATCCTTTTCTTAGATTTCTGGTGACAGGAGACATCCCAGAGTGTTCGAAGGAAGCCAGGAAGATAAAACTCAAAGTCCCGAGATTTTGGATCTCCCCGAATCAGAAGCTATACTGAAGGTCGTTCTCAGGGCCTTACCTACTATGCGTCCAGGAGGATCTGGTGGAAGACCTCCTCTATGAGGTATACGAAGGAATATGCGGGGGGCACTCTGGGGGCGATCCATGACACACCGCATCATGTCTCAAGGATATTGGTGGCCGCGGATGCAAAGGGACGCGCACGCATATGTCCAGAAATGCGACCAATGTTAGAGGTTCTCCCCGGCAATCAAACAGCCTGCGGGGGACTTGCACCCCTTAACAAGCCCTTGGCCATTCGCCCAGTGGGTGCTCGACTTGGTTGGACCCCTGCCTAAGGCTCTTGAAAATAAGAAATTCCTCATTGTGGCAACGGATTACTTCACCAAGTGGGTTGAGGCGGAGCCATTGACTCACATCCGCGACATAGATGCTAAAAAGTTTGTCTAGGGAAACATAGTCATCAGATTTGGGATTCCCCGAGCACTCGTATCAGAAAACGGGACTTAGTTCACAGGCGGACGCTTCAAATCCTTTTGAGCAACTCGGGATCCGTAATTTCTATTCCACCCCTACCTACCCCCAAGCCAATGGGCAGAAGAAGCCTCCAACAAAACGATTGTCAATGGGATCAAGAAGAGATTGGAGAAAGTTAAGGGAAAGTGGGTGGATGAACTATTAAACATTTTATGGGCATATAGGACCACCCCTCGGGCCTCGATAGGGGAAACCCCTTACTCTCTGGCTTACGGGATGGAAGCAATCATACCTCTGGAAGTGGGGCTCCCAACCATAAGGACGCAAGCCTTCGACACAGGGGCAACGACCATCAACTTGGCCTGGATTTGGATCTGGCAGAGGAAAGAAGGGAAATAGCCACCTTGAGAGTAGCCAAGTATCAGGAAAAGATTTCCCGACTTCACAACAAAAAAGTCAAGGCTCAAGTGTTTTGAATCAGCGATCTGGTCCTCAGAAAGATAACGGCCAATACCCGCGACCCAGTAGAAGGGAAAATGGGACCTAACTGGGAAAGACCTTACAAAGTGGTATCTGTAGGAGGCTCCGGATCATATAGATTAGAAGATATGGGAGGGAAACCTGTAATACGACCTTGGAATGTGATAAATCTAAAGAAGTACTATTTTTGAGTGTTATTTCCCTCGGTGCTTATCAACAGCTAAATTACAAGGGTAAGGCCCTGGGGGCAGAGTTCAAGGACTCCTGCCTCCGAATGAAAAACAGGAGCAAACCTCCTAGAAGGGTAAGGCCCTGGAGGCAGAGTTCAAGGACTCCTGCCTCCGAACGAAAAGTAGGAGCAAGCCTCCTAAAAGGGTAAGGCCCTGGGGGCAGAGTTCAAGAACTCCTGCCTCCGAATGAAAAACAATCCTCCTGGAAGGGTAAGGCCCGGGGGCAGAATTCAAGGACTCCTGCCCCCGAAGGAAAGACAGGAGCAAGCCTCCTAGAAGGGTAAGGCCCTGGAGGCAGAGTTCAAGGACTCCTGCCTCCGAATGAAAAACAGAAACAAGCTTCCTGGAAGGATAAGGCCCTGGAGGCAGAGTCCAAGGACTCCTGCCTCCGAATGAAAAGTAGGAGCAAGCCTCCTGGAAGGGAAAGGCCCTGGGAGTAGAGTTCAAGGACTCCTACCCCCGAAGGAAAAACAGGAGCAAACCTCCTCGGAGGGTAAGGCCCTAGAGGCATAATTCAAGGACTCCTTCCTCTGAATGAAAAAAAGGAACAAACTTTCACAAAGGGTGAAACCCCGCGGGTGCGCACGGTCCTTAGCAATGATAAAGCTGAACCAATCGGGCGGGCCAGCCAAACTGCTCCCCAGGTGTCGGGGCTATCAAGGTCTTTCAAACAAAAAGAAAAAAGAGAGAAAATGCGCGTAATGAAATGCAAGTACTCATAAAAAGCTTCATTTCAAAAGTGGGGCTTTACATCCCGAGAGCTACAAGAGAAGGAGTACAATTCAAGGAAAGAAAAAAAAAAAGTTTTCATCTGGCCCGGGGCATCTCCAACACATCGCTACAAGGCGAATCAACGCAAAAGGGTTGAACTGCTTCGAGAGCAGGCAAAACTGGGACTGAATCAGCAGCATGAAGAGTTTGAGGAATATTGTGGTCGGGAGCTAAGTCCGGCAGAACCTCGTCGGATGGAACCAAAATCACTGCCTCGGGAGGGTCTGCCAAAACCTGCATCGACGTTGGAGTCGCACCCTCGACAGCAATCTCGGCCTCGGCCTGCGCCATCTCTGCTGATGGCACGTAACTATGCATCCGGAAGAATGGGGAGTCTAGAAGGATACCGACAGCCCGGAGCACCTCATCCCACCCCTTCTTGAAGAACTCCTTGCTGTTCTCCTCAAGGTAAGGTAGCACATCGTTGGCAAACTCCTCTCGAATTTGCTCTTCCGACTTCCTGTTCTCCGCCTCGGCCCTAATCCTGTCCAGCTCCTGGGTTAGAGCCAGACAGTTCTCCTCTGACCCTACTGCCCTCTCCTCTGCCGCAGAGAGCCGCTGCGTCTGCTGCGTGATCCTCCTTTCAGCGTCGGCCAAGGCAGCACTTAGTTTTTCAACGCCGACCTTCGCCGATTCGTCGTCCTTGAGAAGTTGCTCAATCTGAGCAGCCTGCTCCGCGAGGGTGGAGTCCCTGGCAGCTACATCCTCCTTAGCACTGGCCAGGGCTCCCTCGGCCTCTTCCTTCTGTTCTTGGATCCACTGGAGGTCCATCCTAGCTGCATAATATCGGGCAGCGATTATGAAAATCTGTTGGGAGGCCTGCGAAGGAAAAAACTTGTCAATTAAAAGTAACGCGGCAAGAAAAGACTGAAGCAAAGATGAACTTACCACCAGGGAATTCTGAATGATGGAACAGAACGTGTTTGTTGTCCGCCCCCTATGAGCCTCCATGTCGGCCTCGCTCACTATGTTGTCTCGCTCACTCCGTTGGCGACATGGGGGTCTTGCAGAATGGAATCATCGACCCTGATCACCCGATTCATATGATCAGTGGCCCGAGGATTCCACTCTGCGACTTCTACCATCTGCGGAGGGGGAGTTGGAGTCTGCCTCTGCTGCTGCAGTTGTTGTTGTTAGGTTGAAAGGGGTAACCCACGACCTCTCCCGCTTGGCTGTTGAGCGGAGGGGGCCCTGGATCCCCTGCCCGGGCCATCGTGCCTTTGCTTGGTCCTCCTCTCCTCCTCGACTTGAGGGTCTCGGTCCCGCACTTGACCCCGACCAGTGGGCCTCGAAATCAGGGGTTGGCGCTGGTACCTGTTGATGGGGCGCTACTAGTTGACCCCCGTCCTCTCCCGGCAGCAAGGGCCTGCCTCTGCCTCAGGAATCTCAGGTCGATGCTTGGCGTGTGCGACATGGCTACCTCGAGGGCGTCCTCTGCATCTAGGGACTAAAGGATGTGGAAGTCGGGCCACGAATCTCTCCCTGAAGTCCCCACCTCGGCGTGCAAAGGAACCAAAGCCTCTCTGGCCCCGAACTCCTCAACTTCAAGGACACCCTCTACTTCCGCCTCAGTAGCCCTGTCGGGGTCTTCCTCCAAGTTCTCCTAGGCCTCTTGTTGCGCAGCCTGATCGAAGAGTTTAGACCACCGCGAAGGCTCCAAAGGCTGGGGGAGCTGTGAAAACTTTTTATACCCAGGAGTGTAGTTCAGGAGGATATGAGCAGCCCGGCCGAACCCGTCGTCGCCAACAAATCTCCAAACAGTGACCAGATCAGCAAAGTTCACCAAGGACCAAGGGGGAGGGGTAACTTCCCGGGCGGAGACGTCTGCACAAGAAAGAATGTTATTAACACTTCTAAAAAACATCCCAAGGACAAAAACAGTAGACTCGGAGAGGCCGACGGACTTGTCGTTCTCCATTTAAAAGGACACATCAGGCCACTGTACTCGGGACCAGTCCCCCGCTGCCAGGATCCACTGAAGATCAGAAGGTCATTCTTGTATCCTTTGTCTAAGTCAGGGAGGTAAGTTACAAGGTACATTAAGGGATCCCTGGCTTTGAGGTAGAAATTCTGCTGAGGCATGACCCTCAACAGGGAGTAGCAAAAAAGGATATCGTTGAGCCCAACGTTTACCCCGAGACGGTTGTTAAGCTCTAAGACCCCCATTATTATCCAAAATACGTTAAGGCAACACTGCCCCGGGAAGAGTCTGAAATGGGCGAGGAACTGGAGGAGTAGAGGAGGCAAGGGGAACCTAATTCCACCATCTATGATTGTCTTGGTGAAAAATGGCATCTCATTCTCGGCCCCGATAATACGGTTGTGCAAAACTGGGTCGTACTCATCTATACCTACGTTTGGGGGAATGCGGTATCGAGCCCTAAACCTATTAATCTGCTCTTCTCCCTTCACTTTGTACTTCTCGGACCTCGAGGAACTGGCCTGGGGATCCTCGGTGACAGGCCGACGTCGGGGCATCTCCAAAGAAGATAAAAACTAAAGAGGAAGGACAAAGTTTTTTTTACGAAGATCCCCTAGGGGTTTCCTGAAGGTTGGTCACAGAATGACAACCAGAAACACCTCCGGTTATCAAAGAATCAAAAATACAAGGAGAGAAGGAAAATACAAGGACTCACCAGAACTTGAACGAAGGTTTTCTTCAAAAATTGGAGTGGTTCCTTCCTCCAGAAGGTTCAGAAGCAAGGATGGGTCTGCTGGCCTTAAGACTCCAATGAAGATTCGTTTGTAGACAACGTAAGGAATTGGGTCTCCGGCGAGATTTCAGGCGAGGGCTCTCTAAAGAGTTCGAAATGGCGAAGTGTGAGAGGGAGAAAGAGGACCCATTTATATAGTACCCATCCCCATCATTGGGCACGAAGAGGCGTATTTAATACGCACGACCTCCTAAGCAGAGGAAAGCGACTAGAGGCAATGATGAAGTGGTTGGGGTAGTTGCAAAACCCTTCGTCTCCTTACGACGCGTGTCCTCGGGGTCAGAAGATCGAAGGCTGGGGGCAGTTGACGAGACATTTTTTGGACACTCCAAGATAGCGACACGTGTACTTAGTGTCAAGAAATACTCTCTGCTGTGATCACAACACGTGCTCGTCGGATCATGATCCCTCTTCCCCCGAGATGGTACTATGCATAAGGATCTACGATACCGGTATGCATGGGCAACACATATTCCTCAGTCGAATGGGTGGGCACATTGGCCCCTAACCGTATTAGGCCCTCGGCACCGATGTGTACCCAATACATCGGCGTTCTTGTTCCTACAAGGCTATTGATAGACAGGTCATCAGCCTGGGCTAGGCTAGATTAGTCATCATGACCTGGTCTTACCTAGATGGTATCAACACGCACAGGAAAGTAAAAGACTCAACCAAAGGGGAGCTGGCACGTGGAGTACTGTGTCAGATCAGAGGCAAAAAGACCAGAATGCCCTTGCTGACACACGACTTGGGAAAGCAAGTATTTAATGCACCTTTCCCTTGATAAGATAGCATCTAATATGTGAAGACCCGAAAGTGAAAGACAATGAATGTTCCTGTGACCGAGCATTTTATATATCCCTACCGAGTAAAGGTCATTAAACGCTCAACAAACCGAGGGTGATGCATTAGTTGCTCGGGATCCCGAGCAGTTAAGGAAGGTGTCATTTCTCCAAAAAACCAGTGCGCACGTTACCCACCTCTAATGATCACCTACTGGTCATACTGACAGCAATCATGAGTTTTTAAGGTATAAATACTCCTCACAAAACACATGATGAGGTACGCAATAAACCCTCTCTCAACCTTCATACAGTGTTCTCTTCTTCCCCTCTCTCAAAGAACTGACTTGATCGTCGGAGGGGATACGCCGGAAAACACTCCGGCGCCCTTCTAACCTGTTTTTCTTTGTTTTAGGAACCCCCTTCAGTTTTCCAGGATCACTCAGGTGACTCATACCAACGATTGATTATCGACCTTCGACCCCCATAACCTGTTCAACTAGCAAAATCAACCACCCAATTTCGGATACGTGTTTACCACGGGAGAGATCTGTCCTCGTGTTTATATTGTGCAAGATCCTGCACGCACAATTCCAATAAAGGAATATAACCATAAAGGAAAAAATTTTGATTTCTTATTTTATCCTTAATTATTATAATAAAAGTCAAATATACTTACCTTTATACTTTCGTCTAATTTTTGTTTTTAATTCCTATTTGACTTTTAATTTATTTTGAACTCTTTTATAAGGACTTCTAAATTTTTTTGAACTTATTTATTAATAGTATAATTACATAAAATTTTCTATATCTATATGAAGTAAAGTTCTATATATATTAAATTATTATATACATGTAATTATCAGATTGAATTCTATGGTCAAATGTATATTATATACTAAAAAAGTACTAGCAGTAATGTGTGTTTGAATATCTTTGAGTTTCACTTCGTCTTCCAAGCTATTTAGTCGTTACCGAATAGAACATTCATTCCATATGAGCAATCAAATCAGTCAGAATATATAGATGGAAAACAAGGGAAAAAAATAGTATAGTGGCAAATTTTACTCCGTCCAATACATTAAACATCAACATGTCCCACTAAGAATCTGCCAATAAAGAATGGCTCAAAGAGCAATGCCATTTGAAGACATTCTATTAACAAATAGATGTGACCGCCACCGCCGCTAGTTCAAGGATGTCTGCAAATTTCGCGCATCGCACGCGACCGCCACTAGTTCATTAATAAAAATAAAAGATACATAAATATTTTGCTAAAGAGGAGAAACTGAGAACATGAGAGTTATCATTGTTGTGTGTATGTTGGCTATGATTGTCAATAACTATGATCCTTTAATCTGAAAAACTATGCGAGATAACTAAATATAAGATTTGCTTATCATGTAGTGCTATATATTTTATGAATAGTAATATACTTATTTCTCTATTAGTAATAAATTATATAACCTGTTATAACACTAAATTGTAGTGTATCCAAGACATGTCCGGGCATTACTGCTTGTGTGTCCACATCTTGTCGTGTCATATTCGTATTCATGCTTCTTATGCTACCACTTGGTGAATTAAACATGAGCAAGTTTGTGTGTTCTGTAGCATTTTCCTTTTTAAAATATCTCAGAAAATGGTGGCAACATATGTGCATTTAACAACTTGACTCTATATGTAGAAAAAGAGTTTTGCATCATCAGTCGCATGGACGCAAGTTTTTTTTATTCCTTCTTCCTAACTCTCCAAAAATAATGTTCGATTTGCATGTGTGAAGCATATAGCTAGCATTTCCTCGGAGTCAGGATCAAACTCGTCTTTTAAGCATGAAAAAATATGAGTTTTATTCTATCTAGTAGAGTCAACAAAATGAAGTCAGGATCAAATTCGTCTTTCAAATATGACAAAATATGGGTTCTATTCTATCTAGAAGAGTCAACAAAATGGAGTTCCTTGTCTATAACTCCAGAACTGATGATTTCCTCTTGGTGTTGGAGTGCCCTTTCAAAATAGGGGTCAGTTGTCCATTGTCTGCAATTTCATATGATTGGATGCACTCCTAAAACTTAATATAAACACTTGGCCAAGCTCAAGATCAAGTAGTTTGCCCAAAAAACTTTAGACAAATTTAAAGGTTGTATTCCAAAGTAGAGAAACATTAATTAGAACATTCATCAAGATTCACAATCCTCATTAATGATTTCAGAATCAACAGCGTAAGAAGGATATATAAGTACACTTTAACCAACATAAATCAATGAGAAACTAGATAGAATTGCAACCACGTTCATATTGACGCAAACCAACCAGTGGATTGATACCTAGTATAGTGCAAGTAAAAAGATGAAGAAAGAGAAAAGCCAAGATGCTAAGGTATCATATTTGAAAAGGATGTCTGGCTCGCTGATAACCAAGCCAGTTTGCTAGGATGGGTGGACAAGGTACACACCAGAATATAGGTGATATTTCCTGAAGTACTTGCACTTGTATTCGAGCCTACAACCTCGAGGTCGTAAGCCCTAGCATTTTACCACCGCTATAAACAACGAACCCTAGGGCATCAAGTGTGAAAAACAGAACTATTGGGACACTAAGAAATTTCACAAGTCTTAAAGAATCACAAGAATAAGAGTATGCAAGCAATAGCATGACTGCCCAAGGAACCATTCTGAACAAATACTAACATACCATATGTGGGCCCGTAAGGAATTTGAAACAATTTATGTATTGCCCAGCACCATCATCTAAAGGTCCTCCAACTTGTGATGAAATGACATTAGAGTCATTTCCATCATTTGTGTGTTGAATGGCATCACTATCCAAGAAGTCAAGAAAGTCAACCCCCTCATGCACGACGTTTTGCAAATTATATCTCAATAGCATTAATGTTTCCGAGCAATGCTATTGAGATATAATGAGTTGTCACTAATGATATGATAATGAATTCATTAATGCTATAATGGGACCCATTATTTAATACATTTCACTATCATTTCATTGGTGGCAACTCATTATGTCCCCAAATTATGTCCTTTAATTATGTCCCAATAGCATTAGTGTTTCCATTATGGGCTGAGAAATGGACCCCGAAAGCCTTTCCTCCCTGTCAAAAGGTCTACCCATGTGCTGGTAGTTGTATATTGTTGCACACGTGTTAACTCTTCATCATTGGATAAAGCAGAAGCAAGGTTGGAGTCTATACTAGATAAAAAGGGGTTCGTTTCCTTTTGACAGTTATTGGCTTGTTCACATAACATTGTGCCAGGGCCCTCACGGACAAAAATGAATCTCCATGGAAGAGAAACTCCAAGTATTTCTACCTACAACAGCAATCAATATCGAATCATTATCAAGTAGCAATAACACATAACCCACTAGCCCCCTCCTAGATTTTTTCAAAGAAAAAAGTTTAAAAAACAAATGATAAGGAAATCAATCTTGCAAAAAAACTAACCTTTGCTAAAAGTTTCAATCCATGTAAAGAGTTGGGGTCAAGGTGAGGCCTGAGGGTGTGATACGAAGAAATTGTGAACCAAGAGAAAAAAGGGTAAGGTTGAGAAATCATAGTGGTGGAACTCTAGACAACTCAGCGGCCCCTAAAACGACACGTGTAAAATTAAAGTCGTTATAGAGATCAAAGGGCGCCAAGGACTCGAGTTGAGAGATCACGACTCTGAGGCGCCGAGTGCATAACCTGACACCCACATTAAATGTGACTTGACTAGTCATTTATGGCGATGCGAGTGATGGAGACAGTGACATTAATGAACCCCCATGTCCTCAGAACCTAGGCCTGTGGTCATGATGGCTAAATATTAATGGCTATTACGCCGAGTATATATCCCCGGAGGTCTCCGAGGTATTGTTCCCCCGAGCATTGAACACTGCAGTAGGTGTCAGACACTGATCATAGGCGTTTGAGTGCTCGGGGATAGCCATAAGTGCTCGGCTTGTCCCCGAGTGCTTGTCCTATCATCTTTACATTAAATGAGTGAAGATCCTAGGGGAGAACATTCAAATTTTCCTAGGTAAAAGTGTCATGCCTTTAATACTCAAATGGGACTTAAAGTCATCACAATCATTGTTAATCCAGGTATAAATACTCCTCCAAAAAATGAACAAAGGAACGTGATACTGAACCAAAAACGTTGATATTGAGCTTGAGCCTTTAATCTTATACTGACTTAAGCTTTGAATGGGACAAGCCGGGTGTTCACCTGGCCCCCTTATACAGAAGGACGCTATCTCAAACTGTTGCAAGAATCATCCTGTGCAATTTGGCCCCGTCTGTGGGAATGCGAGCATTTTTTTTCATAGAGATCGTCTAATGGTGAACACTCGATCTCAGAGTGAAGGAGGAGTAAGTACGCGTGTAAGAAACGCAGAGGCTGTTCGGCTTCTAATAGTCCCAGAACCAGGTACCTTGAGCTAGTCAAGCGGAGGGGAGCAATCCTAGCAACGAACGCTCACTGTGGATCAAGGCCTTGGAGGGTAAGACCTCTTGGCTCATGATATCATTGAGATGGTCGAGAAGTGGATGGGCAAACGCATTAAACAACTTGAGAATGAAAATACCAAGGTACGTTTACATGGGCGCATGCCTGAGAAGCATGACCGTCAAAGTGGGTGGTCGGCCCCCAAGGCGACATCAGAATGGGGCTATAAGGCGAGCTTGTCTCGGTGGGACCTCCGCCGTGAGATACCAGAGGATACCATGGCAGCCGAGTCCCAGGCAGAATCCACAGCTAGGAGGCCCCGAGGGAATCCCCGGGTGCACCTCGACGCATACTGTCAGTTCAAGCCTAAGGGAGATGCCGACGAAGAAATCATTTCCTCGTTCGTTTGGGCTATCAGGGAGACCGAAATGCAAAAAAAATTCACCATCCCACAGTTTAAAGTCTACGATGGAAGGACAGATCCCAAGGGACACTTGTGATAGTACAAACAATTGATGTCCATCTACGACACCGATCAGAGGGTGCTATGCCGAGTTTTTCCCATGAGATTGGGGGACACGGGCATAATGTAGTATGAGAACTTGGCCCCTAAGAGCATTAGATCCTAGAAACAGTTGACAGAACTCTTTATAGCTCGATTCATCACCAGCAGTAAAAAGTCGAAGGACATCGACGCCCTATTAACGCTTAGGCGAAAAGGTGGGAAGTCCTTTTGGCAATATGCCATCCGGTACTGGGAGGAGGTTAACGAAGTCGAGGCATCTTCAGAGGCAATGGTCGTAGCATCATTTAGGCTGAGGTTATCCTAGGACACCGATCTATACAAATCACTGACCAAGAGGGCTCCAGCGGATATGAAAGACTTGATGGCCCGGATCAACAAGTACGCCCAAGTGGTGGAAGAAACCAACATGCCTGATAATAGAGTCCCGGCGCCGAGGAAGAGAGAGAAGGAATAACCAGCCTAGAGGGGCACCCTTTTCACCCCCAAATTGCTTGTCCTTCTAGGGGGTGAACACGGTCTTTAAGGAGCTCATTTACAGGATGCTAAACAAGATAAAAGACAAGCCCTACTTTAAATGGCCCCCCAAGATGCAAGGAGACCCGTCGATGAGGGATTCAACATCCCGGTGTTCTTATCACAAGGATATCGGGCATCTAACAGAAGATTAAAGGGTATATAAGTCCTTCCTTGAATAGTTGGTTTGAGATGGACATCTAGGAGAATTCATCGATAGAGGAGCTCCTGGGGGATCGGCAAGGAAAGGTACTAAGGTGTCTACTGAGGTGGCACCTGTGATTGATGTCATACATGCCTACACCATGGGAAGGCCGATGTATAACTCCCTCCGCGCCGAGTTACAGAAGGTCTCTCAAGCGGTAAGAGTGCAAAAAAGGGGTGAGGAGTGACCACCCAAGAAGCCATGACATGGCACCGAGGTAATTCAATTTTTTGATGCCGACCTTGGTGGGATAGTTCTCCCCCGTGAAGATGCATTGGTGATCACCTTACGGGTCGACAAGTTTGATGTCAAGAGAATTTTGGTGGACTTAGGCAATTCATCTGAAATGATTTACGACCACCTCTTCCGCAAAATGGGGCTTTCATCGGGAGATCTGGAACCTGTAAGGACCCCCATTATAGGCTTCAATGATTCCAACACCTTTCCCCTTGGAAAAATCAACCTTATGGTGCGTGCTGGGATTGTCACTGTCCCCGTAGAGTTCGTGGTAATAGACACCGACTCCTCATACAATGCAATTGTGGACAGAACTTGGTTGCATGCAATGAAGGCAATTCACTCATCCTATCATTAGAAAGTAAAGTTCCCCACCCCCCGTGGCATAATGGAAATCCGCAGTGATCAGGCGTCATCAAAGAGCTGTTTCTACGTTGTAGTGAAGATTGGGGTCAGTGGCCAAAGTTAGGAGCGTGACCCCAAAGCGATGGTTGCCAAAAAGCAATCACAGTTCGATCGGCCTAGGGTGGATGAGCCCATTATAGAGCAAGGGAATAGCCCCTAAGCTCTAATGTCCATATAAAGGACACGACGAGCATAAATACCCATTTTAACTTCCATTTTGACAAACTAAATATCTTTTGTAAGGAATCGGAGAACGATGTGACGATTTTTTTCGGGAAATCCCCAACAAAAAATACACACTATTCCTTCTTTTCTATCGAATCGATCATAACCACTACCTACATTCCACGAAATTGTGCACCACAAATAGGAACTATTAAAAAGACCAGCGATCCCATAGAAAGGCATCATGATTCCTTGTGGACAAAAAATAATTTGCTGAGATGGAAATAAAGATATTAATGATAATGGCTCACTAGAAATTATTTGCTTTTCAAGACCCTATTATAGGTTCTATACATATATGTTCTGATCGTTAATTCATACTTGATTTAGTTGTATTTTATTAAAATTGATAAAAGACCCCAAATGAATTTGACTTTACTCTTTTTGTTTCGAAGTAACTCTCATCAACTAGCACTAGTTTGATGCGAACCTTTAGGAGTCATTCATCAAATTGGTTAGATGTAAAATCGAAAATAATACCAGACCTTTCATATAATCCTACTATAGATATTGACATACATATAAATACGCTGAAATTACATTTCAACCATCCAGCAACCCTAACCTATTTGAAAATAGTTAAAAGTCATTTACCCATATAGCATTTTCTGCAAGCATAAGAACTTTTCTTATATGTTCGGTGGAAGCCACATGTTATATCATATTCCACGAAATAGATATCAGTGTTATGATACAAGTCTAAGTTTGAAAAAAAAAAATAGATGAGACTGGATCCCATTGGATCTACACGATCTTTTTTTTTTTTTTAACATGAAGAGATAAAGAAGCTATTGCAATTGCCAGAAATACTAGGTCTATTAAAGGCACAAAAATAGAGGGAAGGTTGAGAGTTATAATAGAATGGGTACCTCGATTTATTATTTTGTTTTTACCTATTTTTATTATTTAAAATGATAAAGATATCTTATAATAATTATAATTAAGAATTGGAATTCTTATTAATTTGAAGATATAGTAGAGAATTACTATCTATACATAATGCTACAGATAATGAAAATCGAATTCGAAATTAAATTAACTAATTTCAAATAAATTTAATTAATTATTAATTTAATTAGAATTAAATTAGTATACATAAGTACATAGTGAGTATATATAATATATCTCTAACTGAGTATATATACTAAGCACAAGGAATGTCGAACTAAATAAATGGACCAATTCATGATTTTTCTACATGAAAGATATGTATGATAATTGAATTTCACGTTATTCTTCCTTTCTCCGTTTTTTTTTTCTTGTCTTCTAGTTTAATAAAGAAAAAATTTTATTACAAATTATCAAAAGATTCATTAGAATCCAATTCAACCGGGATTTCTAGTCAAAATGGGATTCTCGGAAGATATAAAATAGAGTTTATGTAAGACGGGAATTGAAAATTCGTTTTATTCGCCAAATTTCATGAAAAGAAGAATTCACTCTTTTATTTTGTTGATAGAGCTTGTTAATTAGTAATCAACAATATAAGTAAAAAAAAAAAAAGAGTTATCTGAAACTTTTGATTCTTTCTACAAGTAGATCTTATGTCACCAAAGAAAACTCAATTATTTTTATTTTTACTTGGATTCCAATAACTTAACTTCTTGTTTGCTACAAATAAAATAATTGAACTTAATGTTCTACCTGATTGAATTTTGATTCAAAGGAAAGAAAGCATGGAGTTGAAATAACTCACTTAGAACGCTTTTTAAAATACTAAGTGGTACGATTAGATCGAATAAGCCCTTCTGGAATAAATATTCAGCTGCTTGTGAACCTTCAGGTACTATTTTATTTAATATTTGTTCACTTACTCTTTTACCTGCAAATGCAATATAGGCATTGGGTTCAACAACAATGATATCCCCCAACATACCAAAACTCGTTGTCACCCCACCAGTAGTAGGTGATATAAGGATTGATACACAAAATAACTTTTTATTTGATTGCTAATCATATAAAGCAAAAAAATTTTAGTCATTTGCATCAAGCTCAAACTTCTTGCATGCGTGACCTCCCCCCCCCCCCCGGCAGCCGGAGGCACACAGTATAATAAGTGGTAAAAATTTCAGAGTAACATACTCAATCAAACGAGGGATTGCCTCCCCTACTACGGATCCCATACTACTCCCCATAAACTGAAAATCCATAACCCCAAGTGCCATGAGAATGCCGTTTAGTTGACCTGCTAGTTTGTTTGAATACCCTCAGTTAATCCAGTTTTCTTTGATAAGAATCAATACGATCCTTAAAAGGCTCCTCCTCCGAATGAAATTCAATGGGATCCAGAGAGACCATATTCTCATTCATAGGATCCCAAGTACCTGGATCAATCAATAGTTTGATCTATCTGAACTACTCATTTTCAAATGATATCCATATTGTTCACAAATATTCATTTTTGATTTTAAAAAAATTATAATTTAATCCATAAAAATTTTCGCATTGAACCGACAAATGTCTGTATTTTTGAGTTACATCGAAATCATTAGAACTTTCTCTTATAATTAAATCATTATCATTTGTGCTAGTACTGAAACATGTATCATATATTGAGGTCTTATATTTGAATCTCGTTGCCACCTTGAGAATTAAAGTATTTGCAAGTGTTTGGCCCAAATCTAGCTCACATGAGGGGTTATGTTGAAATATATAAACACTTGTGTTAAAAACTCTCTTATAGCTTAAGATTTTATGAGTTGACGGTTTAACACCTTTTTTTACAGTAATACTCATTTTTCAAACAATGACCATGCATTCAAAAAGCCTAAATCTCACACCAACTTGAAACTTTCGTTGGCAAGTGCAAAGATTTCTTTCTTATGTTTCCTCTATAACGCACAAAGTGCATCTTCCCTTCGGATGTAGTTTCATTTTCCATCTAATATATGTTTGAGACGGAATTTCCTATATAAAACTACTACTGAGACAAAATCCGTCTAAACAATTTTCAATCCTAGCTTGATATTTTGATTTAGTGTGACATGCTTGGATTGATAGCAAGGAAGTTTGCTTCACCTTTGATTCAGTGATACATCAATACACCTCAATTCCAAAAAAATTTAAGTTAGTAGTTACTATTTTAAATCTGATGAGCCCGAATTTGACTGGGTCAAGCCCAATCTAAATAAATCGAGAAAGCCCAAAAAAAAGTCCAACCAAAGCCAAATCAACTCAGGAGTCCAAATCACAGGAGCCGCTCGTAAACCAACAAGGAGTCCAGTGGAGCCCAAGCCAAAGGGCCAACGTCCAAGAGGCGCACGTCCAAGAGTACCCCAAAGGGGGCGCTGCCCATACGGCCACCAAGTGGGCGTCGCCCATGGCCGGCCCTCCTGTTCCTCTTCTGCCCTCTTCACTGCAATGCAAGTCTAAGTCTAGCCAACTCCAAGTCCAAGCCCAAGATCAGGGTTATCCTTCGACGAAATAGGAGCACGAGGAGAGAATATCGGGATACGCTCGGAGATCTAATCCTACCATAACTGTACTTACCAAAATGGTGGAAGACCCTTTCCTTACGTCACCGCCTCACCGCCTTGGTGTTCCTATATAATGTAAGTCATCTACATGTAGAGGGCAAGCCTTCATGACCTTAAGATCTTGGCATGACCTTGGGACTCTCATATCCCTACACACACTACACATTCCTACACGCATTGCGCTCTCTCTCTCTCTCTCCAAAGCATTGTAATACTCCCGGAGTTACTCTTCTGATGACATTATTCATCAATAAAGATTTTTGGCCACTGCAGCTGTTCCCGAGAGTGGAGTAGGTCACCCGGACTGAACCACTATAAATCTTTGTGTTAACTCTTATTTACTGTTTTGTTATTGATTGCCTATTTATTGCTCATTAATTACACCTGTTCATATACTTGACTGTTGATCTTGCGCAATACCGATTTGTGCATCATCAGTTTGGCACCGTCCGTGGAAAACGACTAATTTTTCTACTCTTCCAATCCATAGCAATTACTACCCGATCGATGAGCCAACAACCGGGAGACAATAACCAGACCCACCGGGAGGAGGCTTTGCCTCCCCTTGCACCTGTAGAACCTTCTGTTACTACTACTCCCGCCGCTGGACAGCAACAACTCCTCCAGACTATGCAGCTGCTGGTGAGCCAGATATCATCCAACTCATGCTCTCCCAAGAAGACGTCACCCTTCCCCTCGTAGGAAGAGTCTCACTCCCCTCACCAGGAGAGGAGCAACTGCCTATCCTTTCTGGGTGCCAGGCAGCCCCACACCATGGGATCCCTCGCCAGAACACTCCAGAACCACGCCAGGGTGCCCCTCGCCCAGTCCCTCCTCAGCAGTCAGGGAGTTCACGAACGCTCCATCCTCATGAACCTGTGTAGGAGAACGAAGATAGAGAAAGTCAATACAGAGACCATGAAAGCCAATACCACCACCCAATGGAGGATGTCCCTAACCAGTGTGACGAGAAGATCAGAGAGGTATAAAACCAACTCGACGATGCCCTCAATGCCATCAAGGCACAGGTGCCTGAAACCGTGGACTACTTGAAAAGACACACCGATACCCCTTTCATTGCTAATATCGTTAACTACCCTCTACCCTCGAAGTTCAAGATGCCCACCGTCGAGATCTTCGATGGCACCAAGGACCCTCTAGACCACCTAGATACCTACAAATCCCTCATGTAACTCCACAATATGCTTGAGGAGATAATGTGTAGAGCCTTCCCTACCACCTTGAAAGGGTCTGCTCGCTAGTGATTCTCCAAGCTCAAGCCCTCTTCCATCCCCTCCTTCGTCGAGCTCAGCAGGTCCTTCGTATCCCACTTCATTGGGAAACCCCGACATCAGAAACCTGTGACCCACCAGCTCACCATCAAGTAGGACAGGGAGGAAAGCCTCAGAGACTACCTTGCCCGTTTTAATGAGGAGGCTCTCCAGATTGAGGAGCCAGATGACAAGGTAGCCTTGGCCGCCTTTATCACTGGCCTTCGCACCTCCAGTTTCATGTTCTCCGTCCTTAAGAAACCGCCCTCCAGTATGCCCGAGCTGCTGTCAAGGGCACAGAAGTACATAAACGTTGAGGATGTCACCAAGGCCAGACGAGGGGAGTCCTCCTACGTGGGTTGAGAAGAGAAAGGATACCTGCGAAGACATAGGAGAAGCAAAAAACAAAAGAATAGAACAGAGAGAGTCTTTGTCAAGGACCGCCTTAGTCCCCCACCTCTAAGAAAGCGACAAGCCTTCACGCCACTCAATGCTTCTGTGAAGCATATCTTGTTCCAAATACGATGATCCTACAGTACGCTGGCCAGAGAATATGAAGACCGCCCCGAACCGAAAGAGCCTGAACAAGTACTGTCGCTTCCACCGTAACCATGGCCACGACATGGACAACTGCTTTGATCTTAAAAGGCAGATAGAGGAACTTATACAACGTGGCCAGTTGAGGCAGTACGTTGCTAGCAGAGGGCAAGCCTCGCCACCTGGCTAGGACCATGGCGACAGAGAATGTCAGCAGCCCCTTGGAGAAATCTAGACAATCTCCTGAAGGCTAAGAGGAGGAGACGACTCCAACTCTACCAAGAAAGTCTTGGCCCACCTATGGGAAATCGAGCACCTGAAATTTTATCTATCTTTTATTGTTTCAGTTAATTTATTTTATTATTTATTATTATTTTATAAAATAAAATTCTGTGAAGATTATTGTGCCCGAATTATCTTCCTAAAATTTACAAATAGCTTACAGAAGTCAGAACATGACCTAACAACAAGAAAGAAAAAAAGAAAAAAGGCGCATCACCTTCTGCCCAGACGAGGGGTCTCGCCCTCTCCACCTTGGGCGCCTCCATGATGTCACCCAGATGAGGGGTCTCGCCCTCTCCACCTTTGGCACCTCCTATGATGCCTTCTAGACGAGGGGTCTTGCCCTCTCCACCTTAAGCGCCCCCATGATGTCGCCCAGATGAGGGGTCTCGCCCTCTCCACCTTAGGCACCTCCCATTATGCCTTCCAGACGAAGGGTCTCACCCTTTCCACCTTGGGCGCCTCCCATGCTTGGACTATTGACTCTGTTCTCGCGCAAGTCACCTAGTAAGCCTCCGCCACGACAGCCAGTTCCCGAGACTATACATAGCTCGACCTATGACTCTACTCTCGTGCAAGTCACCTAATAAGCCTCTGCTACGGCAGCCACCTCCTGAGACTATACGTAGCTCAGTCTCTAGGATTCTACTCTCGCGCAAGTCCATCTCCTGAGACTATACATAGCTCAGCCTCTATGACTTTGCTCTCACGCAAGTCTATCTTCCAAGACTATACGTAGCTCAGCCTATGACTCTACTCTTACGTAAGTCACCTAGTAAACCTCTACCACGACAGCCATCTCCCGAGACTATACGTAACTCAGCTTCTATGACTCTGCTCTCGCGCAAGTCCATCTCCCGAGACTATATGTAGCTCGGCCTCTATGACTGCCCACGTGCAAGTCTCTGCCACCACAGCCATCTCCCGAGACTATACGTAGTTCGACCTCAACTCATGCGGCTCTCTTACAGAACATCCACAGCTTTGACGGTGCTCTCATACAAACAGCCTACCCCTCTCTCCAAGTAATTATGTAGATATTTTAATGTTGAGATAACATTGTTTTTCCCAGGCATTCCGTTGAAGCTCGGGTCGTCTACAACCGAGCCACTACTAGAAGTAGGGTGAAGCCACAATCTTCGTAAAAACTACACTGGAGCCTCAACTCCTACAACGGTATAAGGACTAATTCTGATACACACAGAAGCCTCAATCTAAGAAGGAGTGGGGGCACCACCGGATCCCGCTCCCAGGAAACAACCTGGTCATCGGGCCTTAGCAGAAAAGCACTGGGTGCATCAAACCTCGCCCTCTTGGAAGGAGAAGAAGACACCACCCTAAAAGCACAAGAGTCTCCATCATCGCTCTATCAACAGGGTGCCTATAATTAGAGACAAGGTCAATTAGTAAGCAAGTACCAGAGAGGCACCGCCCATACCAAGACTTAAGGCATCGCCCATAGTAAAACTCAAGGCGTCCCCCAAACACAGCAGTATTCAAGGCCTCCTGGCGTCGCCCAAGGCGCCTAGCCAGCCTCCTGGCATCACTTGTAGCACCATCACAATCTCCTCCTGTTGCCGCCCAAGCTAGCACATAGCCCTGGTGCCGCCCAATGCTTGGCCGCCCAATAGACCCTCTCACTTGACCAGCAGGCGTCGCCCAAGAAGAAAGCCAAAGAAAAAAAAAAGGGGAAGGATGCAAGAGGCGACACCCAAAGGAAGCCAAAAAAAAAAAAAAAAAAGGAGGCGGCGCCTAGGCAAACCAAAGAAAAAACAAAAAAAAAAAAAAAGGAGGAAAAAAGTCAAGAGGCGGCGCCCAACAGCCAAAAAAAAAAAAAGAAGGATGAAGGGGCGGTGCCCAGGCCAAACCAAAAAAAAAGACAATAAAAAAATAGTGAGGAAAAGGTCAGCGCCCAAGATAGAAGAAAAAAATAAAAAAGAGAAAGAAGAAGGGAGGCGGCGCCAGGACAGCCAAGACAGGAAGAAAAAAGAAAAGAGAAAGAAGAAGGGGTGGCGCCAAGGACAGCTAAGAAGAAAAGAAAAAAAAAAGATAAAGGGAGGCGGCGCCATGACAACCAAGAAGAAGGAAAGGAAAAAAAAAAAGAGAAAGGGAGAGAAATTGAGAGGGCGGCGCCCAGTACAACAAATGAAGAAAAGATAAAAAAAAAAAAAAAAGGAAAGGGGAGAAGGCCAGCAGACCAAGAAAGAAGGAAAAAAAAGAGAGGAACAAGAGCAAAGGTGGTACAAATAAATGCAAGAAAATTCCGATGAAGACAAGGCACATGTCCACAACCCTTTCGTCTCGCAAAGAAGTCAGAGGCTTGGGGCATGGGGGGCAAATGATGAGCCCAAATTTGACTGGGTCAAGCCCAATCTAAATAAATCGAGAAACCCAAAGAAAAGTCCAACCGAAGCCGGATCAACTCAGAAGTCCAAATCACAAGAGCCGCTCGTAAACCAACAAGGAGTCCAGTGGAGCCCAAGCCAAAGGGCCAACATCCAAGAGGCGCACGTCCAAGAGTACCCCAAAGGGGCGCCGCCCATATGGTCGCCAAGTGGGCATCGCCAATGGCCGGCCCTCCTGTTCCTCTTCACTCCAATGCAAGTCCAAGTCCAGCATATTGCAAGTCCAAGCCCAAGATCAGGGTCATCCTCTGACGGAATAGGAGCATGAGGAGAGAATATTGGGATACGCTATGTGCTTGCCAAAATGGTGGAAGACCCTTTCCTTACGTCACCGCCTCACCGCCTTGGTGTACCTGTATAATGTAAGTCCTCTACATGTAGAGGACAAGCCTTCATGACCTTAAGATCTTGGCATGACCTTGAGACTCTCATATCCCTACACACACTACACCTTGCTACACGCATTGCTCTTTCTCTCTCTCTCCAAAGCATTGTAATACTCCCGGAGTTACTCTCCTGGTGACATTATTATCAATAAAGATCTCCGGCCACTGCAGCCGTTCCCGAGAGTGGAGTAGGTCACCCGGACCGAACTACTATAAATCTTTGTGTTGACTCTTATTTATTGTTTTGCAATTGATTGCCTATTTATTGCTCATTAATTACACTCATTCATATACTTGACTGTTGATCTTACGCAATACCGATTTGTGCATCATCAAAATCCATGGGTGATAGCAAAACAAGACATATTAATAATCTCAATCTATACAAATTTAGACTAAACCACGGACACGAAAAATTAAATGCACTAAAAACATTAATGAAATAGTATGCGAAGAAAATGTGGAGCAATTGCTAAATTTCATGGTCAAGTGCTTAGACTGTCAAGCGTATTAAAGAACGTGACTTGGAATATGAGTACCTGCTTTCTGAAAATATACCAAGTTCTCATATGTCACTCCTAGCACCATTGATATGTGGGAACACACCGGGTAGTGACCATTTTAGGTGAAAATTTGGTGTCCGAAATACTACCTTATGTTCCTAAAAGTTGTCTATTTGGTAGAATCACACGCCTGAAAAAAAGTAATACAATATATGCAAAGCAACCTACATTCAGGATAGTTTGCCAAAACTGCATTTTACAAAAATTTTCAATTTTTCACTGAATGTTCAAAGCTGAACTTGTCTATGCAGTAAATAACCTTCGAGAATAAAAAAAGAGCCCCTGAAAGTTCCAAACAAAACAGCAAAAAAACTAGGCAGAGTACATTGCTAATGACATTATGCAGCTCTGCTTGAATGGTCATGCATAACATCAATTATCTACAGATATCTCAGGGATTGTCCAGCGATCCAGCATTCTCTCACAAGATGCCTCATTTGTGGACCTGGTATTTTCCCATGTTAGGGTTAATATTAGGGTTATTATTTATTTATAAGTTGCATTAAGTGCACCCAAGTGTGGATATACACATCTTTTATGTTTCATTATATACGTATAAATGCGAGTTGATGGTGGGGGGTACGGTATAAATATTCTATGGCTTGCATCTCATAGATCTTTTCTTCTGTTTTTTTTTTCCCTCTTTTGACTAGTTTCATGGTCCTCTCAAGCGTGGTATTTGTAATTCTAGTAGATTGAATCTTCAATTATTAGTTTCTTATTTAATTTTAAAATGTGGTGTTGAAGATGTGTTTGAACAGTTTTTGGGGGGTGAAGAAGTTGTCGTGACCGATTGTCAATGATGTTGTTTCATTGTTGATAATCCTCATAACCTGAGTTGTAGTGCTATTATTTAACTAGGAAGCACGGACGTTTCATTTTGGTCAAAGTGTTAATGTCAGACACATCTAGAACACCCTAAAATGAGTGTGTATTTTATTATTGTTAAATTTTTTTTCAGTTGCGGATACCCAGCGAACACGCTCACGACATAATGGGGACACGCGGCCGATATGTTGGGGACATGTTTTGAATTTTTTTTTTCAAATTTTTAAGAACTTTCTAGATAAATTTATAATTATGAGTTATTTTTTTAATGTTAAAAAAATGAGTTAAAGTCATAATATAAAAAGTTATAATCACTATTTTTAACATAGAACATGAACGTAACATAATTTCAGATGCACTTATATACATACAAATGGAATAAACTTTAAATATGAAATTAATGTGATAAAAAATGGAGTTACAAAAATGGGAATCTTTGAAATCAATGAAAATTAGCATTACGAAATAGAATATTTTTGAACATGAAAGTTGTAGTAGTCAATGATTGTTAAATCATAGTTGTTAATGTTAAATGTGTATCGCTATATCTTATATACCGATCAAGATTACGTTTCAGTGTCTTTTTTTAGTCACCTAGAAAACGGAAATATTTCGATGTGTTTTGAAAATGTTTCGATCCGTTTCAGAAATATAATGAAAAAAATAAAATATTTAAGCATTATTTTTTCAAAACATTGATTAAAATATACTAAAATATTTTAAAATACTTTGAAACATTTCGAAATAATTATGCAAAAACATGGAAATATAAAAACATTTTGAAACATTATGAAATACCTCGAAATATTAAAATTTCGATTCTATCACTGATTCGTTTCGATATCCTTGGAAATATAAACATTTTTTATATTTCGACCGTTTTGAAACGATATTTTGATCCTCGTCCATATCTTACTTTTTCAAAAAAATTCATCTCGGCATGTCCGTATCTTGTATTCGTGTATGTGCTTCTTAACTGTTGAACAAAGGAGATATTGCTGCCAGCTTTATGCATCCAGCCTCTGTCAACTGTTCATCGCCTTGATATGTCATCATCGCTATGTGTGTGGAGTGAGTTCTTGTTGGTAGTCATTGATTTCTTTCCATCGTCATCATAGTTGAGGGATCGTTTCGTGAACATCTGATTATGGATTTCTGCTGTAACGGTTATATGATTATCATCAGTTCGGTGAAAATAAAAGGTCCACTCTGTTGTTGAGTTTCTCGGATCAAGGTCGTGGAGTTTGTCAATTTTCTCTATTCAATCATCTGTCGGTTGTTCCTTGCCGTGCCTGTGTAACCGCCGTTATATGTTTCACCGAAAACCAGAGCCACTATAGTTTTTGAAGCAGATGAGTCCCCTTGGTTATATGCGTGTTTGGGCTGGGCAAAATGAATTGGGTTATTACTTTACACATTTGGTTTTCACTAAGCCCCAGTTCTATGCAAATTTAGCATGGTTCAGTACAAGTTTATCTCGGTTCAGCCTGCTTTTCCCTAGTTTCAGCCTCTGCTAAGGGTTGTTGATTGTTACCTTTGGTTGAAATGTCTCCTCCGTTGTCGAGACCATACAAAGTGGATTATGATCTCACGGTTGGAGTGTTGATGTAGGACAGAAGAAGAAATAACGTAATAGAAAGAAATAGAGATACTAAACCCTCGCAAGGATTAAATCAAGAAACACACAAAATTCTCCACGGAGTAACACTTTATTATATCACTCTTAAATAAAAATAATTATGATTACACCATTATTTATAGGCCAAGTTCCCTAACAAAATAAAAATTATTCTCCTACTAAAATTCTAATAGAGTTTCATAATCAAACTCTTAAATTCCTATCCTATGTAACTCTATAATAATTTCCTAATCAAATTCTAACTACTACTCCTAGTCAACAAATACTTATAAATCAACTAATAATAATAAAACTACCAATTACACTTCTCTTTGGACAAAAAATTCCAAATCTTTCGTCTAGACTTCCAAAGTCGATTGTATTGGTCCAATCAACCGATGGTTGTGCCATCAATTCTCACCCAATGAAAAGAACTCGACTCCGGCGAATAAGGAGGAGGGCCAAGAATACCATCTGATGGAAAAGCTCTCTGAATCAATAAAGAACTCTTTTTCCATTGTAGTGTATGCGCATCAGTAGCACAAGTAATGGTATACTTCTTTCTTCCAATTGCAAAAGAATAAGTATTAGCACGCCCCGCGTGTTATACATCACGATCCCATATCCAGGTGCACCCTAATATTATGTGACAAAACTTGAGAAGCAGCACATCACACGTGATGGTCTCCTTAAGACTTTCAATGGTGAATGTAACTGGACATCTCTTATCAATTTTTAACTTGGTATTAGTAATCCATGCTACATGATATGTTTCCAGATGTGGTTCAACTTTTAAATTTAGTTTCTTCTTCACCTCTTCTGATATCACATTTGTGCAACTTCTTGTGTCAATCACTTACGAGCATATATGCCCTTCACAATAAACTCTTGTCTGAAAGATTTTTCCTCAATGAATAAACTCACTATTAGCAATTTCTTTATTAGCAATAAGTATAGGATGGATAACACCCACAAAATGATCATCATCTAAATTATCAAAATTAACCTCACCCTCATCAAGAGGTTCTACGATCTCTGTTTCAAATTTTAACTCATCAAAATCATTATGCACCTTAGAATTTTCCTTTTCAACCACAACAATAGATTTTGAATGGCATTGAAAAGAGAGATGACCAAAACCAAGACAATTACAACATCTCGTCTTAGAATTAGTACTCCCTTGAGAAGAAGAATTAGCACTAGCCCGAGATGAATTGTTTGTAGTAAAAGTACTCTCTTGGGGTTTATTGGTGGACTTACCTTGACTTGTATCTACAACAGTTCTTTCGATCCAGGTTAGAGGTGCTATAGAAGATCTCATATAAGATCTCTTTTTCACCTCTTCTTCCATCTGATAGGCAACCTGAACTACATATGTCATAGTGCAAAGTTTCCTTGCAACTAAACCCGTAGAAATTTGTGAAATGAAACATTGTCTATACATGGCAATCATCACATCCTCAATCCATGGGAACTTTGATTGGGTGGTCAAGCTGTAAAACTTTCCTATGTACTCCTTGACGGACATACTCCCTTTATTCAATTGTGTAAATTGTAAATGCTCATTGCTTATAATTAGTATACACAAAGTAACGAGTCATAGCAATATTCATATCATCCTATGATCTATCAAAGTGAGTTTTTTGGTACATTACCCACCAAAGTCTTGCTATACCCTTTAATTTTGATTCTGCAAAGAATACCTTCCTCTCATCAGTCAAACGGTGTCATCTAAAGAAGCTATCAATGTTATGGAACCAATTAAGGAATATCTCGGGATTATTGTCCCCGCATAAATCTCTAACCTCTAATTTAACTCATTTATTAATATCAAAGAATCTCAGTTCCTCTTGAACTTGAGCTCGTGGTGGAGGGGTTTGTACAAGTACCTGTGGAGGATTGATGATGGAAGATGATGGATTATTATCGACATTTTTCTCAACTCCCTTACCCTTCTTATCTAAAAGATAAGCTTACATGATCTCCTTTAGTGAGGTTATGGATGCCTCTAGTGAATCCATCATCTCATTCATGGCTTTTTGTGAATCAACTTGTATTTGGGATAAAGCCTCTACTTTAGCATTTAATTTGGCATTGACAACCATATTGATTGGAAGAGAGTTTGAAGAATTTACAAAACTTCAGGGGCCAAATTATAATTTTTAAAAAAATTTGTGGCCAAAGTATAATTTTTGAAACTTTTGGGGGCAAGAGTGTAATTTCCTAAACTCCAGGGGTCAAATATATAATTTTTTAAAAGGCTTGATAAAGAGGTTTTTTTTTCTTAAATTTTTGGGTATGGGCTAGGGTTTTAAGAAAATTGGGTCAAAGTATTTTGAATAATAGGTCAAGACAATATAGTTGAATTCCTATTATATGTACTATAAGAACAGTAGCCTCATGTAAATCAAAATCAGCAATAAAGGAGAAAACAGTAGTAACTTATCTTTATGATGCGTTCGTAAACTGTAATTGTTGTGATAAATTTGGTCAGTGATATAGACGAGGACAGAGAAAAGACCTTGAAGAAATTTCCAGTTCTTTTTAACAACAAAAAGACGAAATTGATAAACAGCAATAATAGCTCGAGGTTGAGCTCTGATACCAAATTGATGTAGGACCAAAGAAGAAATAAGATAATATAAAGAAATAGAAGAGATACCAAACTCTCACAAGTATTAGGTTAAGAAACACATAAAATTTTATACGGAGAAATACTTTTTATTATATCACTCTCTAATAAAAATAGTTGAGATTACATCATTATTTATAGGTCAAGTTCTCTACCAAAATAAAAAATATTCTCCTACTAAAATTCTAAAAGAGTTTCATAATCAAAGTCTTAAATTCTTATCCCACTAAAATTCTATAATAATTTCCTAATCGAATTCTAACTATAACTCCTAGTCAAACAAATACTCATAAATCAAACAACAATAATAAAACTACCAATTAAACTTCCCTTTGGACCAAAAATTTCTAATCTTTCACCTACACTTCCAAAGTCGATTGTCTTGGTCCAACCAACCAATGGCTACGCCATCAAGTGTACTCAACTCATATCTCAGAAATGAGTTTTCCCTTTCTCTGCTGTTACTTTTGCCCAATCAGGTATTACTTCTACATGATTAATGTCTTCCACATGCAATCCCCAGATAATAGATTTTGGCACATCTGATCATATGACCGGTTCATCTAGTCTCCTCCCTACTTTTCAATATATTACTCCTCAGAATGTTACTCTTGCTAATGGTTATATATCCAACGTTTCAAGTTTGGGGCACACAAAGCTGAGTCCTACTATGTCTTTTTCGTCGATTTTATTTGTTCCCCAATTCCCATTTAATTTTACTTCCTTTAGCAAGAACACTTAGTTTTGTAATTATTTGATTACCTTCTATCCTTCATTTTGTGTGTTTCAAGATTCGAAAACAAAGAAGAAGATTGGTATAGGACATGAAGTAGATGGTCTTTATTACTTCAATTTTCAGCCATCTCTCATAGCCTTCAGTCATTGTTATCTCTATTTCAATGGCATTGTCGTCTTGGTCGAACATCTCTTCAAGTTTTGAAGTGCCAGGTTCCTACTCTTAATTTAGTGTCTTTTGTGCCTTATAAAGCTTGTCAGTTCAGTAAGTATCGATGTATGTCTTTTCCTCCTCAAATTCCTAATCAAGTCTCTGGTCCCTTTGAGTGAATGAATATTTTTTATGAAAACATACTTTGAATTTCCGTCCGTATTTCAACTATTTCGTAAAGAAATCAAAACTCAATTTGATTGTCATGTTTCGTGTTTTGCGATATGATAATGCTAGAGAATATAACTTTGACCACCTTGCATCTTATCTTTGTAACAAGGGCATTGATCATTAAACTTATTGTATCCACACCCCACAACATAATAAAGGTAGCCGAACGTAAAAATCATCATTTGTTGGAGGTGACTCAAATCATTTTTGTTTAATATGAATGTTCCTAAACATTTTTGGGGTGATATTCTTCTTGTAGCTTGTCATCTTATCAATCATATGCCTTCTTTTGTGTTACATAGGCAATCTCCCCATTTTGTTCTTCTTCCTCGGCCGCCCTTATTTCATGTTCATCCTAAAATTTGTGGATGCGTTTGTTATGTCCATAACAAGGGTCTTGGCTTTGTAAACTTGACCTTCGTACTACGTGTGTATTCTTAGGTTATTCGCATACCTAGAAAGGTTATCGCTATTATAGTCCTACACTTTCACGCTATTTCACCGATGTCGATGTCATCTTTGGTGAGTCTACACCTTATTTTTGTATTGTTAGTTCTCCTCTTGATCTCAACTTTGGACTCGCTCCATCCTTGACTTAGCCCCCACTTCTAGTCTTATTTTAACCCCCCCCCCCCAAATGTCACCTACTCCACTTGTAGTATCACCATCATCAGGGTATACTCTCGCCATTGGAGACCATCAAATGGTGTGCTCCCTTCATCTTCCTCCTTGTCTTCTGATTCGGGACCTCCCGTTGTTTTGAACTCATTGCCTATTGCTCTTCGTAAAAGTACTCGATCTTGTGCTACTAACCATCCTTTTAGTAATTTTGTTTCTTATAATATTTATCCCCTGTTTTCTTTGGTTTTATCTCTCAATTATCCCACCATCACTGTCCATAACACATTGCAGGAAGGATTATGTGATTCGGATTAGAGAAAAGCTATAGACGTAGAGATAAATGACTTACATCAAAACGGGACTTGGAATCTCGTTCCTTTTACCCAGTGGTAAAAAGCATGTCAATTGTCGGTGGATTTACACTGTAAAAAGCAAGGGTGAGTGAAGCGAGATTAAGGCGAGTCAGGAGAGCGACTATCACTTAAGCACAAGATAAGGAAGGCGAGCGATTATGTTAAGTTTTTAAGTTGCTTTATTTGTTTATTATGGACAGTTGGATTGGGGCAATTGGAATAAAATTATGACATGTCCATAAACCCAATTGCCCCTTATCCCAAAATATCTAACACCTAAACCCTAAATGGCCTAAACAATGACTAGAAATCACATTTAAAGAGGCTATTGATGCTTCTCTCCTTCTTGAAGAAGTCCCGACTGAATACATCTGAAGAAGCCCAAGTTGGCCCTCTCTCTGTTTCTCTTCTTCTTTTATTTCTTCTTCTTCGACAAAACACAGCCCAAATTTGTTGCTTTTGTCTTCTTCGATAGAACATTGGTTTGTTATTCTTCTCTGTTTCTCTTCTTCTTTTTCTCCTCTCCTCTTCTTCTACTTCTTCATCTTCAACAAAAACACAGCCCCGATTTATTGGTGTTAGTGTTATTTAAGGCGTAAAGCGAATCAAAGCGAACCGATCTCTTGAAAGCCTAGGCGAGAAGCAAAGCGAGCGCTTTATCGAAGCAAAGTAAACAATATAAAAAATAACCAAATATTTTAGTTTGGTACTTTGATTACACCTAAATATTCAAGTTATAACTTTACAAATATAAAATATTTAAATGCAACCAAAATAATAAACATCAACATATTTTAAATAGACAAGATATTAAATATTGAATATTATTGCATTCTAAAAATAATCACGTCATCTAAATGTAAAGCTAGCAAATGTGTGATTGACTTCTACCGTGATTGATTAATATCACCACTAAATAGGGCACTCACAAATTGATTAATCAAATAGAGCATATAACAAATTGATTAATCAATTTGATTAACCAAAAAAATTGATTAACAAGAGCATTCACATCAAAATAGAACATTCAACATCATTTATCATAATAAGACAGATTGTCATATGATACTGTTAGATGAATCAATCAAATTATTTTATATATATACACATATAACATCATCTCTGCTAGGGATTGGTTAATGTTAATGAAGAAGAAGAAGGATAAGGGAGGAGGAGGAGAAAATAAAAAAATTGCCAAGTGTTCGCTTTCCTCGCCTAGGCTCGCTTTTTCCTCGCTTTATTTAACCACGTTTCACCTGGAATGTTCAAGGCGACCAAGGCTTGCTTCGCTTCGCTTCTTGCTTAGGCACTCATTTTTCACAACACTAGCTGTTGTTTCTATCTTCTTCTTCGATAGAACACAGTTTTGTTTTTCTTTTCTCTCCTATTCTATTTCTCTTATTCTTCTCCTCTTCTCTTCTTCTTGTGGTTCTGGTTCTATTTTTGATTCTTCTCTAATTCTGCTTCTAATTCTGATTCTCTATTTTTTCTTCTTCTGATTCTGCTTATTTTGGTTGTGATTCTTCTTCTCTACTTCTGATCTTTCTTCTCTACTTATGATCCTTCTTCTTTGTATTTTTGCTTATGATTCTGCTTTTTCTTTTGCTTCTGTTTATGTTTCTGATTCTGCTTCTTTTGTTTCTATGTTTCTTTTTCTATTTCTGTTTCTAATTAATCTCCTTCTGTTTTTGTTTTTGTTTTTGTTCGTATTTCTGTTTCGGATTCTACTCATTTTGTTTTTGTTTAGTCGCTTGAATTAGGTGTCTTACACTTTTAAATATTAGGATTTGAGATATTGTTATTATTTTTTTTATTTAAACATCTAAGTTATGATTGTCGTGAAAATTTGAGATATTATTAGTGTTTATTTGAATTTAAATGTTTATGATTTGATTGCATTAAAATATTTTGCATTTGTAAAGTTAGAAATTGAATATTTAGAAGTAATTAAACTAAAATATTTATTTTTTTTATATTGTTCGCTTCGCTTCGATGAAGCGCTCGATTCGCCTTTCGCTTCTTGCCTAGGCCTCAGGGGACTTGTGCGCTGCGGTTCGCTTTACTCATTAAATAATACTAGTTTTAGTTAGATGTTAAATGTATTTTTGCATAGTGACTTGGCTAAAAAGGTTTATATGGAGCAACCACATGGGTTTGTTGCTCAAGGAGAGTATCAAGATAATGTTTGTCAATTAAATAAGTCCATATATGGTCTAAAACAATAACCAATAGCATGGTTCGATAAGTTTTCAGAGACGGTTGTAGAGTTCAGTCTCTCTAGGTATCAAATAGATTACTTTGTGTTCCACCAACATATTGATGCAGATTATGTGATACTTATTATTTATTTGAATTATTTTGTAATTAATGGTGATGATTATGAGGGTATTGTGCAGTTAAAAAGTTTTCTACAGCATCGATTTAACATTAAAAATAGGCAAACTTAGGTACTTTTTGATTATCGAAGTTGTCGAGTCTAAGCGGGGTATTAGTTTGTCTAAGAGGAAATATGTATTTGATAGGTGGACAATCAATTGATGTTTGTATGGATGTGAATCAGAAATTGCTAGTCGATGATGGTCAACCATTTGAAAATCCAGGCTTGTATCGTAAATTAGTTGGGAAGTTGAATTATTTAACTATTACTTGACTAGATATTACATATGCATTAAGTGTAGCAAGCCAGTTTGTAGGAGCACCTAAAATACCACAGTGGGATGTTATTCGTATTCTTCAATATCTTAAATGAGCTTCTGGATTTGGGTTGTTGTATCGACCGAATGGATATCTTAGGGTGGAAAAGTAAGAAACAAACGATGGTAGCACGATCCGGTGTGAAAGATGAGTACAGAGTAATAGCAACAAGGATCAAAATATCGTTTCGGTGTATTGTTTCGATCACCTAGGAAACGGAAACATTTCGATATGTTTCAGAAACGTTTCGATCCGTTTCAAAAACATAATGAAAAAAATAAAAAATTTAAAAATTATTTTTTTAACAACATTGATGGAAATATATCAAAATATCTTGAAAAATTTTAAAACAATTGTGCAAATGTATTGAAATATTATAATACATTTAAAAATATTATAGAATACCTCAACATATCAGAGTTTCGATTCCATCACTGTTTCATTTCGGTCTCCTTAGAAACGAAAACGTTTCGACCGTTTCGAACGATATTTTGATCCTTGATAGCACATACTACATGTGAATTATTATATGATATATACCCTAACTTGAGGGGAAGTGTTAAGAATATTAGAGTATTTATATGTTGTAATAAGTGTAGCCAACTGTGGGTATACTTGTCTTTTATGTTCCATGGTATACTTATAAATATAAGTTAATAGTAGGAGGCAATGTAACAAATTCTCTGACCACCTCTCCCATGTTTCTACCCGTAATTCTTCTCTCTCTACCCTAAAATCCCAAACTTTACATCCCACATTGATTCTACATCTAAGTTGTCCACACAAGATTGATTCCCAGACATCTTTCAATTAGCATGGGTCTACCTTCCTCAAAGGTGAGTTCACAACCAAAAAACACTCTCCCCCTCCGATTACCCTCTGCATTGTCTCACAACTTGTCTTACTTGTGAATCACATATGTTTCTCACCTTGCTTCTAGACTTGGGCTGCCCAAATAAGATTAATTTTCAGTCCGCTTTCAAATTGTGGGTCTATTTCTCTCAAAAGAGATTGCAAGACCAAACAACTATCATATCTCCCTCAGCTTACATTCGCTCCCCTATTCTACATCCAAGGCAGCATAGTTCAAAGTATACAAAAATATCGCTTTGAAACCAATCAGTCCCCAAGTTGGGTACTTCTGCTTAACAGCTTTATCATATCAATAGCATATATTTTTTTCAAATTGTTTCATGACTTTTGTTAAAGTTCTTATTTATTTATTTTATATATCGAGTCATATGTTAATTAGTGTAGGGTAATATTGTAATTACTCTAAAAATTGTTTTCTTATAAATAAGAAGGTGTAGTGCAATAGAGGCTCGACGCACAACATATTATTCTTTCCTATCTGTCTTTTCCTTTTCTTCCTTTCTATGTTTCTCTACATCTTTCTAACCTTAATATTATTTTTTCTATTTCAACTTGGTATCGGAACAATAATCTCAAGGTCGAATAACATCGAAAATACTGTTAGAAAATTTTGGGATGTTTAACCGTCACAAACATCACCGGTATGGGGCATGACATCATGCTGCCGTCAGCAACTAGCTATCACCAGAGGTGTTGCCCTATCGACTTGGCATGGGAGTTTGATGGTGATTTTTCCCAAATTTTTTGAAACCATCTAGGTATTGTTTCTGATGGGACTTTTCTGAAATACTCCATGATGAAGACACGTGTCCTCAGTATTTACCAAAACACTGTTACTAAGATCAAGCACCATCGGCGCATAAAGGTCCTCGCCCCCGAGGTACTCGTCATATAGGATCATGGCATTTCAGTACGAGTTACAACCAACACGTAACCTCGGTCTGATATGGTACCTCGGTCGGTATACCTCCCTCGGTTCCGAGATGAGCCTTTCCTCGGTGCCGAGAGGTACCCCGTCCTGGACGCTTCCTCTACTCCAGGATAAGCTATTGACGTACAGGTCATTAGCCTAGGCTAGTCTAGGCTATTCATCATGACCTCGTCTTACACAATTAGTGTCAGAACGTACTGGAATGCAGGAGCCACAGCCAATGGGGGATGGACGCGTGGCGTATGATATCACATCGAAGACAGAGAAACCGCATGTCGTTGCTGACACGCGACTTGGGAAAGCAAACGATTAATTACACCATTCCCTTGATGAGACCGCATTCAATGCGGTAAGGCTCGAAAATGAAAGGCAATAAATGCTCCTAATACAGAGCATTTATTGCATCCTCCCCGAGAGGAGTACATTGTACCGTCGGCATCCCGATGACCCAGCATTGATTGCTCGGGACCCCGAGCAGTTAAGAAGAGAAGACATTCCTCATCAGAATCAGTGCGCACACTGCCTGTACCTAATGATCACCTACTGACTACACTGACAGCAATCATGAGCTTTTGAGGTATAAATACTCCTTGCAAAAGGCAAGACGGGTATGCAACAAAAAACTCTTTACTACAATACACACTCAGTGTTTTCTCCTTCCTCTCTCTTTCTCAAAGACTGACTAGATCGTCGGAGGGGATACGCCGAAAAACACTCCGGCGCCCTTCTAACTTGTTCTTCTTTGTTCCAGGAACCTCTTCAGCCTTACTGGATCGTTCTTCCGCTCCCCCAGGGTCTCCCGTTGCCGTTCCAGGTTACCACCGGACCTCGCAGGCTGTTCCAAGCAGCGTGGTTGGTCACTCAACTGGCTCACTCGAGTTCACCAAGGGAGAGATCTGTTCTCTTTTTTATATTGTGCAGGATCTTGCACGCACAATCTGGCGCCGTCTGTGGGAAACGACTAGTTTTCCTAGTTTTTTCTCTATAAAGAACAGTGACCATGGTGAACACTCGACAGAAAGGGAAAGGCCCCCACCAAAGGAGTCTCGAGTTACAAGCTCCCTGTCATCACGGAGGAAGGGATCACACCGATATGAATAAAAGTGCCTCTACTCGGTCAAGAGGGGTTACCCCTCAAACCAGTATGGGAATCAGGTCAGGGGGATCAGCCCCCTTGGCTCGTCAGCTGGCGGAGGTGATTGAAGAAAAGTTCGGCAATAGATTACGACAGCTGGAAAAGGACAATGTAAACGTCCTAAGCCGGCTCAACGAGTTTGCCGCCTCTGGCGAAGGATCGAGGGATTCATTCCTTTCTCGTGGGCTTCCCGCCCGGGAGGCGAAAACGAAGGATCTAAGAAACCACCTAAACAACAAAGCAGAAAGCTCTAGGGCCCCAAAGCGACCCAGAGCCGGCGAGCATCATCATGACAACCATTCAAGGAAAGCAAGGCCATTGGCCCTGGACGACCTCCGGCGAGGTTTGTCTAGACGGAGGAAGGGAGATGAATCCGAGGAGGACTCAACCCAATCCACACGACGCCCAGGAAATGAGGGGCTTACCGATGAACTCAAGGACTTCAGAAGGCATCCCGTCAGGGAAGAAATTGATCTCAGAGCCCGGTTAGACTCCAGGAGAAAGGGTAAGGCTGTCCAGGATGAGGCCGAGGACGAAGTCATACAAACACCCTTTACGAGGGAGATCGGTGAGATGGAGGTTTCAAGAAAGTTTGTCGTGCCGCGGTTCAAAACTTATGACGGGCGGTCCGATCCCGAAGCCCATGTCAGGCAATACAAGCAGATGATGTCCCTCTATCATTCGGACCAACGGTTTCTCTGCCGAGTGTTTCCTATGAGCTTGGGGGACTCTGCGATGAAGTGGTTCGAGGCGCTTCCCCCCAACAGTATTGGGTCCTGGAAGGAATTGACTAAGCAGTTCCTGGCTCGATTCATTACGGGGAGTAAGCGCCCCAAAGACATTGGATCATTGCTGACCCTCAGACGGAGGGAATCCGAGACTCTTCGCCAGTACGCCATCCGATACTGGGAAGAGGTTAATGAGGTAGAAGGCTGCTCGGAGGTCATGGCAGCAGCATCTTTCCGGCTCGGCTTGGCAAGGGACACGGACCTGTACCGATCCCTGACCAAGAAGACTCCCTCGGATATGGGGGAACTAATGGCCCGGATAAACAAATACTCGAGGATTGAGGACGAGATGGGAAGCAGCAAAGGCCGAGCCCTCCAATCTAAGAGAAAAGAGAAGGAGCGGGAAGATATTCCCCGAAAGGGATTGCTACCCCCTCCAGGGGGTTCGTCCAAAGGAGTTCACACTGTGTTCAAGGAACCCATCTTCAAGTTGCTCCATAAAATCAAGCACGAGCCGTTCTTCAAATGGCCGCCCAGGATGCAGAGCGACCCCTCCACCCGTGATCAAAAGGTTAGGTGTTCCTATCACCGGGATTTCGGGCATCGCACCGAAAGCTGCAGGGTGTTCAAATCGTTCTTGGAAAGATTGGTCCGAGACGGATATTTGAAAGAGTACATAGAGCCCAGGCCAGAAGAGAGACAAGCCCTTGCCCCGACCGAGGAGCCGGACAACATCATAGATGTCATCCATATATGTCCCCTGGATCGCCCCACGTCCAAGGAACTCGAGTCCGACCTCAAGAGGGTAGCTTTTACGAGGAAGGTAGCCGAGGTTGATGTAGGGCCACCAAGTAAAAGGGCCAGGACGGGTGAGCTTGGCATTACATTCTCCGACGCGGATTTGACAGGCGTAGTGACTCCTCATAACGACGCCCTTGTCTTGACCCTGAGGATAGGAAAATTCGACGTCAAAAGGATTTTGATAGACTCTGGAAGTTCCTCGGAGGTGATGTACTCCGAAACTTTAAAACGGATGGGTCTTGGCCTCAAAGACCTCACCAAAGTCAGGACACCCCTCATCGGATTCAACGGCTCGTTCGCCCTGCCCGTGGGGAAAATCACATTGCCAGTTGTCACAGGTCCCTTCGTCATCAACACCGAGTTTGTCGTGATCGATACGGACTCTCCCTACAACGTGATTATGGGGCGAACATGGCTGCATGCGTTGGGAGCGGTGCACTCCACTTTCCACCAGAAATTAAAATTCGCCACGCCAGAGGGTATCATGGAGATCCGGGGGGACCAAGCGTCCGCGAAAAATTGTTTTTATTCAGCCGTTCGAGCCGGGGCGTTCAGCCAGGAGAAGGGGCGAGCACCGGAAGAGATTATGGAAAAATAGCAATTACAGTCCGGGCGTCCAGGAATGGATGACCCCCGGATAGACCCAACTGAGCGGTCGGTAGAAGACCTCCGGAAGGTGCCCTTGGTAGAGGGAGAAGAAGAGAGGTATTTCTTAGTTGGGACCTCGATGCCCACAGCCGAACAGGAGGAGATGATCGAGTTCCTAAGGGGAAATACAGACGTGTTCGCATGGAACGAAATGGAAATGACGGGGGTAGACCCCGAGATAATCACACACAGGCTGCATGTTGACCCGTCGCACAAGCCAGTCAAACAGAGGCCACGACGCATGGCCCCGCATCACACCAGCGCGGTCAACGAGGAAATCGACAAACTCCTGAAGGCCGACGCCATTCGAGAGATACAGTTCCCAGAATGGCTGTCTAATACGGTGTGCGCAAAGAAGAAAGGGGGGAAATGGCGTGTCTGCGTAGACTTTACAGATCTAAACAAGGCATGTCCCAAGGACGACTACCCCCTGCCAAAGGTGGACCAGCTGGTAGATGCCACTGCCGGATATGAACGAATGGACTTCCTGGATGCCCGAGCAGGATATCATCAGATCCCTCTCTATCCCCCGGATCAGGAAAAGACGGCGTTTATCACTCCGAAGGGAGTTTACTGTTACAAAGTGATGCCGTTTGGACTAAAGAACGCCGGGGCAACATACCAAAGACTGATGAATCGGATGTTCAAAAAGCAGATCGGCAACACCATGGAGGTCTACATAGACGATATGCTGGTAAAGAGCAAACGGAGTTGTGATCATCTGACAGATTTGGCGGATACCTTCTCCACCCTCAGGGAGTATGGGCTGAAGCTGAATGCGGCAAAGTGCGTTTTCGGAGTGGAATCAGGTAAATTCCTCGGATACCTGGTTAGTCAACGAGGAATCGAAGCCAACCCAGATCAGATTCAAGCGATCCTGGACATCCGGAGCCCCCGCACTGTCCGAGAAGTCCAGAAACTCACAGGGATGCTGGCTGCACTTAACCGTTTCGTCTCACGCTCCTCGGACAAATGCAAACCCTTTTTCGGAGCAATCAAGAGTGCTGGGAAGAATATGTGGAGCCGGGGTGCGAGGACGCCCTGGCTGGAATCAAGGAATACCTAAGGACTCTTCCAACCTTATCCGTCCCCATCCAGGGGGAGATGTTGTTCTTGTACCTGGCAGTATCTGAGTTTGCGGTAAGCGGGGTACTTATCCGTGAGCATGAGCACCGCCAGAAGCCGATTTATTATATAAGCAAGGCGCTCCTGGACGCAGAGACAAGATATCTACCCCTAGAGAAACTGGCTCTATCCCTGGTCACCACTGCAAGGAAACTGCGGCATTATTTCCAGGCGCACCCAATCACTGTCCTTACCGATCAGCCCTTGAAAGCGATCTTGAGGAAAGCGGAACTCTCCGGAAGGATTTCCAAGTGGGCAGTAGAGTTGGGGGAGCACGACATTCATTTCAAACCCCGAACTGCGATAAAAGGTCAAATATTGGCAGACTTCATAGCTGAGTTTTCGGGGGAGCATCCCGTTTTAGAAGGACCGCCTCCTCCCGACTTAGCGTCTCCAACGAATTGTGAAGGATCGCCATGGCTTTTGTGTGTGGACGGTTCGTCAAATAGTAAGGGGTCCGGAATCGGTATCTTGCTGACCTCTCCAGATGGGATTATTGCGGAGCAGGCCGTTCGGCTGGGATTCAAGGCTTCGAATAATGAAGCTGAATACGAGGCCCTCATCTCAGGACTTCGGTTAGCGGAGGCGACTGGAGTTACCGATTTAATCGTGCATTGTGATTCTATGCTAGTAGTCAATCAAGTTAACGGAGAGTTTGAGACAAGGGACCCTAGGATGAAGGCCTACCATCACCAGGCGACGACTGTAATTCGAAGGTTCGGCCGGATTGAAATCAAACAAGTGTCCCGAGACAAGAACACACATGCCGACGCCCTGGCTTGTCTAGCCTCGGCGGTGGACTCCTCCCAGTCGCGCAGGATCACCATTGAATACCTTCCCGCATCCTGCATAGATCATGCTCCCGAGGCAATGGTCATCCAGGACGCACACAAGCCGCCCAGTTGGATTGATCCCTTTCTCAGGTTCCTAACAACAGGAGATCTCCCGGAGTGTTCAAAGGAAGCAAGGAAGATAAAACTTAAAGCTCCAAGATTTTGGGTCTCTCCGGATCAGAAACTGTATCGGAGGTCTTTCTCAGGGCCTTACTTGCTATGCGTCCAAGAAGACCAAGTACAAGACCTTCTCTATGAGGTACATGAAGGAATATGCGGGGGGCACTCTGGAGGGCGATCAATGGCACACCGCATCATGTCTCAGGGATATTGGTGGCCGCAAATGCAAAGGGATGCGCGCGCATACGTCCAAAAATGCGACCAGTGTCAGAAGTTCTCCCCTGCAATCAGGCAACCCGCGGGGGACTTACACCCCCTGACCAGCCCTTGACCATTCGCCCGGTGGGGGCTCGATTTAGTTGGACCCCTGCCTAAGGCTCAGGGAAATAGGAAGTTCCTCATTGTGGCCACAGATTATTTCACCAAGTGGGTAGAGGCGGAGCCGTTGACTCATATCCGCGACATAGATGCCAAAAAGTTCGTCTGGGAGAACATAATCACCAGGTTTGGGATTCCCCGGACACTGGTGTCGGATAACGGGACTCAATTCACCGGCGGGCATTTCAAGTCTTTCTGTGAGCAACTCGGGATCCGTAATTTCTACTCCACCCCTGCCTATCCTCAAGCCAACGGGCAGACAGAGGCCTCCAATAAGACAATTATCAATGGGATCAAGAAGAGGCTGGAGAAAGCCAAGGGAAAATGGGCGAAAGAACTATTAAACATTTTGTGGGTGTACAGGACCACCCCTTCGATAACACCGTATATCATAAAACACTTCACTACTCTCAGAGTCTTAACTTAAATGTAGGAATCATAGGCGGATCAATCGGACGTGCACCGAGAGTGCCAATTTCAAATAGTAAGTGCAATACGTACTTCCCTTAGCACAAACTAATACCCTCCTTTGACCGGGCAATGTCAATCCCTAGGAAGTACCTAAGGAGACCCAAATCTTTGGTGCGAAACTACTTTTCCAAATAGACCTTGAAGTGGGCAATACTATTTGAGTCATTACCACTAATGTTGATGTCATCGACAGACACAATGACAATAATAATGGTTGTAATAGATCGACGAATGAAGACTAAATGATCTGAGGTAGAACGTTGAAAGCCAAACTGAAGTTTAGTAGTACTAAACTTATCAACCCAAGTACGTGGTGACTGCTTCAAGCCATAAAGTGCTTTCTTCAACCGACACACTAATTGTTCTTGGCCAGAAACAACATAACATGGAGGCCACCTCATATAGACCTCTAGTAGATCTCCATGTAAAAAGGCATTCTTTATGTCTAGTTGATACAATGACAGTCACAATTGACTGCAATAGAAATAAGAACCCTAATAGTGTTAACATAAGCAACTGAAGAGAAAGTCTATTAGTAATCCACACCATAAATCTGGTTATAGCTCTTACCAAGCAATCGTGCCTTCAACCGCTCAACAAATCCATCTCATACATCGACAACTGACAAGTTGTTCACTAGAAGAAAGAGATGTGAGGTCCCAAGTATAATTGTCATGGAGAGCCTTAATTTCCTCATCCATAGTAAGTTTTCATCCAAGAGATGTTAAGGCCCGTTTTAAAGAACTAGGAACAAATACAGATGACAAGGTTGATGTAAAACAATAAAAAGATGAGAAAAGTCTATGCAAAGAGACAAACTTGGAAGTAGGGTGCTGAGTACAATTACAAGTACCATTCCGTAATGCAATAGACAAATTAGAAAATGGTGATGTAGTAGATGACTCAGGAGGAAGGACTTCAGTAAAAGCAGGTGTTGGCCGGGGAGCTGGAGCATATGGAACAACTTGTCTATCTAGAGAGCTACAGTAAACCTGCAATGGAGGGTTAGGAATTTGAGAGGAAGAAGATACATTATCTGGTACACGAGGCAATAGGAGCTCCCCCTAAGTAGTAGATATCAAATTTGGGAAAGATATTCTCCGAAATAGAAAAAAAAGAAGCCAATTCAAAAAAGGTAACAAAATACCGACGAGAGACTGGGACATAACAATGATAACCTTTTTGAGTACAGGAATATCTTAGAAAGAAACACTTAACTGAGTGAGGGGAAAGATTATTCTGTCTTGAACCCAAAAGATGAACAAATGCAACACAACCTAAGCCTCGGGGGTGAGACCAAATGGTGATGTATTAGGGTAGAGTAATGAGAATGAAGATTTATTACTTACAATGGAAAAGGGCATCCGATTAATTAGATAAACTGTAGTGAGAATAGCATTTGCCCAATAAGGCTTGGGTACATGCATGTTAAACATGAAAGTATGAGCAATATTCAATAAATCACGATGTTTGCATTTTGCAATACCATTTTGTTGGGATGTGTGTGAACATGTAGTGTAATGAATGATACCATGATCAACACAAAATGTATATATAAATGATTGTAAATACTCAAGGGCATTATCAAAACAAAATATCTTAATATGTTTCTCGAACTGCAATAGAATCTCATTAAAGGTGTAAAAAATTTTAGGCATTCCTAATGATCCTTCATAAGAAACAATCAAGTCATACGAGAATAATCATCCACAAAGATCATAAAATAATAAAGTCTAGAAATACTCTTTATTCTTGAAGGAACCCGAATGTCAAAATGAACAATATCAAAAGGACTAGATTGACGACCCGTACTACTAACTGGAGAAGAACTACGGTGCTGCTTGTCTAATTGACAAGTCTCACATTTTAACATAACAGAAGGAATCAAATTAGGAATGACTTGACAAAGCTTCTACGGTGAAGGATGATCTAATCAAAAATGTCCCTAGAGTGGAGACACAGTAGTACTCAAGGTAGGGACTACTGTTCTGGAATCCAAATAGTAAAGTCCATTTTGCTAATGCCTTAAACCAATCACTTTCTTCATTTGGAGGTCCTGAAAAACACAAGTGGAGGGAGAAATTAAAGGTCACCGAACATTGTAAAAACTTAGTTAATTGACTTATAGATAACAGGTCAAAAAGAAATTGAGGGACAAATAAACTCGATGGTAAAGACATAGATTTTGAAGGAAGGAGATCACCTGTCTCACACAGTTGTTTAAAGGAACCATCAGCTAACATAATATGAGAGTTAGAAGAGTGAAAATTAGAAAACAAGGAGGAAATACTAGATATGTGAGCATTAGCTCCCAAATCAATAATCCAAGATCGTAAAGCTGATTGGGCTACCACATGTGCAAACTTACATGCAGTGGCCAAACTGGTAGCTGAAGTAGGCATATGTGAAGATAATTGTTGGATGAACCAGTTAAGTGAAGGAAGTTTATCATGACAGGCAGATGTAGATGGAGTATGACCAACTGTACTGGTGGAGTCGGCTCATTAGAAACCTGATTAGCATATGCTGATCTCCTATATTTATCCTAACAATAATCCTTAGTTTGTTTAGTAGTGCCACAATAAGAACATTTTCACCCTAAACGATTACCACGACAATACGACCACCACGTCCTCTACCGATACCTCTGCTACCACGACCACCACTATAACCACTACCATGACCACCATCATCAGAGAGTAATGTAGAGGAATCCAGTAAGGGTGAAGAAGTTCCAAGAGTCAGAAAAGCTCGCTGAAGACGAGAATAAGCATTAGCAGTACTAGAAAGTTTCTCACTAGCCATAATTTGATCTTTGAATACCTGCTATTTAGAATTCAAACTAGATAAGAATAGTGCAACCTCAAATTCTTCCTGCTGCCATCGTTGTACATCTAGGTCCACACTCAATGGCTGATAAAGGTGGAGTTCCTCCCATAATCCTTTCAAAGTGACATAATGTTTAGTCAAAGATTTATTGCCCTGCATGGTATTAAACATATGCTCAAATAGTTTATAGATCCAGCCATCCGGGACACATTTTGTTCTTGTGTATACATCTGCTCAAGAGCATCCCAAATCTTCATAGCAGTATTTAAGAAGTTGAACATTAACAGCCACTGATGGTTCCATAATGAGCCACAACCAGGTCATCACCAAATAATTCTTACTCCACTAGTTTTCTTCTTGTGTTGATTTCTTAGGAGGTGGGCTTTTAGTCAAATACTTGATGTTTCTTTTAGCACGCAAAAGCACCTTAATAGTATGAGACGAAGAATGATAATTACTTATGTTTAACTTTAGAGAGTATCCTTCTGATCCTCAGAAGTTGCCATAGGAAACTCCACAACCAACTAAACAATAAAGAAAATAGGAGACCCAAGAAGCCCCAAAACAACCACAATCACACAAATAACTAAGGATGGAGCCAAAGAGGTAGCCATAAACACCAAAACCACTATTGAATCGACCCAAAAAATTACCCAGTGAAGCCAACAATAGCATAAGGCCCCACAGAGAACTCAGTTGCCAAAAAATCAACCAAACAGAAGTATTTGGTGAAGGCCCTGGACTGTTCCGACCATGAACAGGAGATTTAACACTCATGTTACCCGAAAAAAAAACCCGTCAAACAACACCAAAGGGGGCTGGGCAACTTAGGAGCTGCTTCCCTAGGCCAAATTGGTTCCCAAGCAATATAATCCAAACATCAAATCGGGAGAAAAGGGTCTGAAATTGCGGATTTAAAAAATAGAACCTATTTTGCCAAAAAATGTTCAAAAATAGGAAACTGTGCGTGCAAGATCCTGCACAATATAAAAAAGTAGAACAGATCTCTCCCTTGGTGAACTCGAGTGAGCCGGTTGAGTGACCAACCACGCTGCTTGGGACAGCCTGCGAGGTCCGGTGGTAACCTGGAACGGCAACGGGAGACCCTGGGGGAGCGGAAGAACGATCCAGTGAGGCTGAAAGAGGTTCCTGGAACAAAGAAGAACAAGTTAGAAGGGCGCCGGAGTGTTTTTCGGCGTATCCCCTCCGACGATCTAGTCAGTCTTTGAGAAAGAGAGAGGAAGGAGAAAACACTGAGTGTGTATTGTAGTAAAGAGTTTTTTGTTGCATACCCGTCTTGACTTTTGCAAGGAGTATTTATACCTCAAAAGCTCATGATTGCTGTCAGTGTAGTCAGTAGGTGATCATTAGGTGCAGGCAGTGTGCGCACTGATTCTGATGAGGAATGTCTTCTCTTCTTAACTGCTCGGGGTTCCGAGCAATCAATGCTGGGTCATCGGGATGCCGACGGTACAATGTACTCCTCTCGGGGAGGATGCAATAAATGCTCTGTATTAGGAGCATTTATTGCCTTTCATTTTCGAGCCTTACCGCATTGAATGCGATCTCATCAAGGGAATGGTGTAATTAATCGTTTGCTTTCCCAAGTCGCGTGTCAGCAACAACATGCGATTTCTCTGTCTTCGATGTGATATCATACGCCACGTGTGCATCCCCCATTGGCTGTGGCCCCTGCCTTCCAGTACGTTCTGATACTAATTGTGTAAGACGAGGTCATGATGAATAGCCTAGACTAGCCTAGGCTAATGACCTGTACGTCAATAGCTTATCCTGGAGTAGAGGAAGCGTCCAGGACGGGGTACCTCTCGGCACCGAGGAAAGGCTCATCTCGGAACCGAGGGAGGGATACCGACCGAGGTACCATATCAGACCGAGGTTACGTGTTGGTTGTAACTCGTACTGAAATGCCATGATCCTATATGACGAGTACCTCGGGGGCGAGCACCTTTATGCGCCGATGGTGCTTGATCTTAGTAACAGTGTTTTGGTAAATACTGAGGACACGTGTCTTCATCATGGAGTATTTCAGAAAAGTCCCATCAACTGCCCCCCAGCCTTCGATCTTCTGACACCGAGGGCACGCGTCGTAAGGAGACGAAGGGTTTCCCAACAACCACAAATGCTTCATCATTGCCTCAAGCCGCTTTTCCCGGCTTAGGATGTCGTGTGCATTAAATGCGCCGTTTCGTTTTTCGCGCCCAATGATGAAACAACCACTATATAAATGGGGTTCCTCTTGCATTTTCTTGTTTCGCCATTCCGAACTTCCTCAAGAGTGCTTTTTCCTGAATCTTAGTCGGAGATCTCTTTCCTCTTCCATCGTCGACTGCCCATTCTTCCTTAAAGTCCTAAGGCCAGCAGACCCATCGTTGCTTCTGAACTTTCTGGAAGGAGTCGCCTAAAGTTTTCCAGAAAAAACTCCATTTGGCATTCGGGTGAGTCCTAGTTTCTTTCTTCTTTTCTTCCTCCTATCCCTTTTTATTTTTCGATGACTGGAGGTGTCTCCGGTTGATATTTAGCGACTAATCCTCGGGAAGCTTCCTCAGGGATTTTTAAGAAAAAACACCCTCCACTTTCTCACTTTCTTAGAGATGCCTCGTCGTCGCCCTGCTCCCGAGAATCCTCAGGCTGGTTCTTCGGGATCGGGGAAGTATAAAGTAAAGGGTGGTGAGCAGATTAATAGGTTTAAGTTCAAGTACGACATTCCCCCGTGCGTAGACATAGAGGATTTTGACTCGGTGGTGCACCTTCCTACCCTCGGGGCCGAGGATGCTATGCCCTTTTATACCAAGGTCATAATAGAGGGCGGAATTAGGTTTCCTTTACCCCCTTTACTTCTACAGTTCCTCTCTCACTTCCGCCTCTTCCCCGGGCAGTGTTGCCTTAATGTCTTCAGAATAATTATGGGGGTCTTAGAGCTCAATAGGCGCCTCAGGGTAAATATTGGGCTGAACGATCTCCTTTTTTGTTATTCCCTCTTGAGAGTCATGCCTCACCAACACTTCTACCTCAAAGCCAGGGACCCCTCCATGTACCTTGTAACTCATCTTCCCGACTCGGACAAGGGGTACAAGGACGATATTCTTATTTTCAAGGGATCTTGGCAGAGAGGTGTTGGTCCCGAGTATAACGGCTTGTTATGCCCTCTGGAATGGAGAACGACAAGTACGTCGGTTCCTTCGGGTTTATTATTTTGTTCTCCAGACTTCCGATGTTCATGACTACTTTTTTGTTTGTGCAGATATCCCTGCTCGGGAAACAGCTCCTCCCCCTCGGTCGCTGGTGAACTTTGCCGACCTAGTCACGGTTTGGAGATTTACTAGTGACAACGGGTTCGGCCGGGCTGCCCACATCCTGCTGAATTACACCCCCGGGTATAAGAAATTTTCACAACTTCCTCAGCCTTTTGAGCCTTCGCGGTGGTCTGAACTCTTCGATCAGGCGGCGAGGCAAGAGGTCGAGGAAAACTGGAGGAAGACCCTGATCGGGCTTCGGAGGCAGAGGTAGAGGGAGTAGTTGAAAAACTCGGGGTCAGAGAGGACGTTGTTCCTTCGGACGCTGAGGTGGGGACTTCGGGAGGAGATTTGTGGCCGGACTTCCAAGTTCTACAATCTCTAGACTCCGAGGACGCCCTCGAGGTCGCGATGTCCAGCACGCCTCGTATTGACCTGGGTTTCCTGAGGCAGAGGCAAGCTCTTGCTGCCGGGAGGGGCGAGGATCGACCGGCGACGCCCCATCTGCAGGGACCAGTTCCACCCCATCCTCAAGGGTTCTCAGTCGGGGTCAAGTGCGTGACTGGATCCTCAGGTAGAGGAGGAGAGAAGGGTCAAACATAGGCACGATGGCCTCGGCAGGGATCCAGGGCATCTCCTGCTCAGCAGCAAAGCGGGAGAGGCCGTGGGTTACCCCCTGCTCCTCCGCAGCAACAGCAACTGCAACAGCAACGACAACAGCAACAACAACAACGGCAGCAACAGACTCCCCCTTCCCCTCTGCCGACAGTGGAAGCCGCGGAGTGGAACCCCCGAGCCACCGACCACATGAACCGAGTGATCAGGGTCGATGACTCCATTTTGCTGGACCCTCATGTCGCCAATGCAGTGAGTGAGACCCTGCATTTCGAGGCCAACATGGCGGCTCACAGGGGACGATCAACGAACGTGCTGTTCCGCTCTATCATCCAGAATTCCCTGGTGGGAGTTCATTTTTGCTTTGGTTTCTTCTCTCTCGCTTTCCATTTTGTGACACGCCATTTTTCCCCTCCTTTGCAGGCTACCCAACAGATCTCCGTAATAGCTGCGCGGTACCATGGGTCTAGGATGGACCTCCAGCGGGCCCCGAGAGCAGAAGGAAGAGGCAGAGGGGGCCTCGCCCGGGCAATTGAGGACGTAGCTGCCGGGATTCTACCCTGGCGGGGCAGGCTGCTCAAATCGGAACAACTCCTCAAGGATGCCGAGTCGGCTAAGGTTGCGCTGAAAAGCTAAGTGCTGCCCTTGCCGATGCTGAGGGGAGGAGGATCACCGAGCAGACGCGGCGGCTTTCTGCCGCGGAGGAGAGGGCGGTGGCTCAGAGGAAAGCTGTTTGGCTCTCACACAGGAGCTAGACAGGATCAGAGCCGAGGCACTGAACAGAAAGTCGGAGGAGCAACTCCGGAAGAGTTCGCCGATGACGTGCTCCCTGCTCTTGAGGAAAACAGCAAGGAGTTCTTCAAGAAAGGGTGGGACGAGGCGCTCCAGTCTGCTGGAATCCCGTCAGACTCCCCGCTCTTCCAGATGCACAAGTACGTGCCCTCGGCAGAGATGGAACGGGCCGAAGCAGAGATTGCTGCCGAGGATGAGATCCCAACGCCGGTGCAAGTCTCGGCGGATCGCCCGAGGCAGTGATAGTGGACTTGTCCGAAGAGCCCCGCCGGACCATGCCCCTGATCCTCATGTTGCTCAAGGTCTCTCTGTTGCCGAAGTACCTCTCCTTCTGCCTGCTCCAGAAGCTTCTCAACCTTTTTATGCTGACTCGCCCTCGGCTGATGTTGTGGAGATGCCCGGGGCCAGATGAAAGCCCCTTTTTCTTTTTGATTGTACTCTTTTTTTTTGTAGCCTTTGGGACGCAAAGCCCCTCTTCTTGAAATAAATCACGAGTACTTTTTCCTTTTTGCGTACAGTAGTGCTTTGTTGTTTTTTTTTTTTTTTTTGAACTGTCTTCGGGGCTGCTCGCCCATTCAAGAGCACGCTCTTGTGTTGCTTCGGGGA